>BQNB010006163.1:90518-98728 GCA_026074375.1 Tanacetum coccineum | reverse complement strand
GTTTCTAAGACAATAGGCCCTCCTAAAAAGAGGTATTGCAATGACTTTTCCATGGATGAGATGGTTGATTGGGCTGAGATGGAGGTTGAACCATGGTGGGTCTTCTTAGTGTCCAAAAAAACCAGAGGGTTGTGAAACTAGTACTAGCAATATAGACAAGGGCATAGATGCAACAGAGGGTGTCGAAGCTAAGACTAATACTACAGACAAGGGCAAAGAGAAGGTTAGTCAAGATGCAACAAAGGTTGTTGAAGCAAGGAGTACTGTTGAAAGTAATTATGAGAGTGAGTATGAAATTGATGATGATAGTGACTTTAGTCAGATAAGTTAGTTGACTATTTTAGTCCTGGTGAAGAAGAATAACTTAAAAATAGGATGAAAGCTAATAGAGAGGCAAAGGATAAAGCAAAAGATAACATAATTTCAGAAATGAATGAGCCAAATGATAAAAACAGTATGCATGCGGATAATGTTAGATGTGAGACTTTTGAGGAACATGATATTTACATGGATGAGCTTTTAAAAAGTCTTAAGACTGCTGATAAGAATGG
Source organism: Tanacetum coccineum (assembly GCA_026074375.1). Taxonomy (NCBI): domain Eukaryota; kingdom Viridiplantae; phylum Streptophyta; class Magnoliopsida; order Asterales; family Asteraceae; genus Tanacetum; species Tanacetum coccineum. The sequence goes on along the minus strand of BQNB010006163.1, from coordinate 98,177 downwards.
AATAACTGAAGATCCTTTCATTTATGTTGAAAAACATATGGAGAGGTATCCAATGTATGATGAAACTACACACCGGAAACTTAGGAAACCAAAGGTAAAAGCATATGAAGTTTAATTTTTGTTTCTTTAATGTTTGTTTCTTTTTTCAATGTACAAATGATGTACATTAACACATATTTATGTTTCCATTACAGGTTGGTGAAAAGTATGTAAGTGTTGCCCAGTTTAAAGAGTGCCTAACCTACTATACTCTGGAAACTGGTTTCTCTTTATGGTATGAAAGGAGTGGAGAAGTTAGGGTGGTAGCAAAGTATGGACAAAGACCACCTAGGTTGTCTGCTCTCGAGAAAGGTAAACAAAAAAAGCAGACCACGTACCCTAGTACTAGTAGTGATGACTTGCCTACATGTCCTTGGAGATGTTATTCTAGGTGGATGACTGATGAAAAAACTTTTCAATGCATATCCTTAGAAGATGAACATACATGTGTTAGGAATTTCAACTTTGGTTCATTGGTCAACTATAAGTGGATTGCAAAAGTATTTGGTGAAAAGATTAGGGCTAACCTAGATATCAGGTTGTGTGATATAGTTGATTTAGTGATGAAAAAGTATAAGTGTAAGGCCAGTCCCAATCAGTGTACAAATGCTAAGAAGTATGCATTGGTAGAGTATGAAAAGACAGTTGGTGAACATAATGCTATGTTGAGATCTTATGGGAAAGCACTTTTAGATTCCAATCTTAGGTCCACTATAAAGTTGGGAGTGACTGTGAATCCTGATGCAAACTACTTTGATAGGTTTGGTATGTGTGTTTTTGCCTTGGAACTTGCAGATTGATGGGAAGGCAGGGTGTAGGAAAATAATTGCTTTAGATGGTTGTTTTCTTAAAAGTCCTAATCAAGGTGAAATACTTACTGCAATTGGAAACTTACTACATCTGGAAGGGATGGGAATAACCACATTTACCAAGTGGTTTGGGCAGTGGTTAATGTTAAAAACAAATAAAACTAGAGTTGGTTTTTGGAGTTGTTGAAAGAAGACTTGGGTTGCAGCAGAGGAAATGGGCTAACTCTTATGTCTCATCAACATAAGGTAAGCAATTATATCTATTATAAACTAGCCCTACTATTATATATTTTCTAACACAATGTCATTTTTATAGGGTTTTGTTGAAGCTGTTAAAGATGTCATGCCAAATGTTGAGCACAGGCAATGTGCAAGACACATTTATGAAAACTTTAGGAAACATTACTTTGGGTTAGAATTTGGGAATTTGTTTTGGGCAGCATCTAAAGCCTCATACCCTCAGCTTTTCAACAAGATAATAGATAAGATAAAAAGGGCTAACCTAAATGAACATAAGTATCTTATGGATAAGAATCCAAAAACATGGTCAAGAGCCTTTTTGAGGTTGACAAAGGTTGTAAAGCAGTAAAGAATGGATTTAGTGAATGCTTTATTAGTGTCATTATTAGTGTTAGACATAAGCCACTATGAACTATGTTGGAAGCTATTAGAGTGATAGTGCTTGAAAGGATGAACAAAATGAGAGAAATTAGTAGGAAATGAAATCTTAGAGTATGTCCCAACATCAAAAAGAGATTGGAATGGCTCAAGGAACAACAAAGGTAATTTCCCCTTCAATTATGTTAGTTTAGGCATTGTTTTGATTGACACCAATAACCAATAATTACAGGTTTTGCCATGTTATACCTGCTGGTGGAAATCTTTTTGAGGTGAGATCAGGGAGTGAAGGATTTACAGTTAATGAAGGAAAGAAGACATGCAGTTGTAGGATGTGGCAGTTATCAGGAATACTTTGTGTTTATGCCATAAAGGTAATATTTTTGATAAACAAGGTACCTAAGAGTTATGTCCCAGCTTGGTTTGAAAAAAATTTATGTTTTATGGCTTATCAACACTTTCTTAAACTAGTTCCTGGTATGAGTTTTTGGCCTGATCAGAGCATGTACTCAACTGTCTTGCCATCAAAACCTAAAAAATGCCAGGTAGGCCTAGAAAGAAAAGAATCAGATCTAAAGGTGGAGGTGGTAGTTCAACTAGAGTGTCTAAAATAGGTTTACAAGAAAGTTGTTCAAATTGAAAAAAACCTAGACACAACAAAGCAAGTTGCAAAGAACCAATACTTAAATAAACACCAAAACCCAAAGGAGTTTCAGGTAGGCCTATAAAGAAGCAATCTGTTGTAAATCTAGAGGATGTTGATGTTGATGTTAGAGGTGCAGTGAGGGATAGATCTGAACAGGGTGATAATGGTGAGGCTCAACAAGGTAGTGCATGTGGGTCCAAAAAAAGGTGGTGTAGGTGGGTCTAAACAGGGTAGTGCAGGTGTGGGTGGGTCTAAAAGGAAAGCTGTGTCAAGTGCTGGAACACAAAAAAGACAGGGTAAGAAGAGGGTGGGGACTTCTGGATTTACTAGATGAACCAGTGCAAACTCAAGATCAGGGGTGGCAATTTCTGACCTGACACGAAACCCGACCTGAAACCGACATGAAAATTAACAGGTTTAGGTTGAGTCTAATAGATTTCAGGTCGGATTTGGGTCGACCTCTGACCCATTTATTAAACCTGTTAGGTTCGGGTTTAGAATAAATTAAGCAGTTCGACCCGCCAACCCGTTTAAGATTTTTTTCTAAAATTAAAAATTATTTATATTTTATTATATGTGTTAAATGGGTTAAACGGGTCGACCCAAAAACTCGTTTAACCCGTGTAATGTGCCAACTTTTGTATATAAAACGAGTTAAATAGGTCAACGCGAAACCCGTTTAACCTATTCAACAAGTTTAACTTATTTAACCCACCAACCCAAGTATATATACGGGTTAAATAGGTCAGGTTCGGGTTATGTGTAAACAGGTTAGGGTTGACATAGCTGACCCGGTTATTTAATGGGTCAGGTTCGGGTTGAGGTTTTCTGACCACCAACCTGCCAACCCGAACACGCTAACCCAAATTTCCACTCCTACTCAAGATGACCTAGTGCAGACTCAAGAAGACCAAGTGCAGACGCAGGTTGACCCACTGCAGACTCGAGATCCAGACCAAGTGAAGCAGATACAAGAACAAGCTGAGATAGACTTAACTCAAGTGGAGCAGACATAAGAACAAACTCAAGACCAAGTGCAGACACAAGAACAACCAAGTCGAGTAAGTTTGAGGAAACCAACTGCAAGAATCCACTAAAGGAAGTTGGAAAACAAGGCGGTAGTCAAAACACTACATTTAATTTGGAGTAAGTTTGAATAGTTCATGTTTATGTGCACATATTTTGTTTTAAGTAATAGTGCACTTCAGTATGGTTTATAACTTTTATATGCCCATTTTGCACATCATGTGAGAGCATAGGTTGGTGAACATTAAAACAATATGCCACACCCCCAAACAGGGCCTGGACAAAAAACGTGTCCGGGGGCGTGATGTCATAATATACATCACACAAGATTAAGGGAATGACCACTAATGGACGTTTTGAAAATCATAACTCGTTGTATTTATTAAAAATGGATAAGTCTTACAAGAATTGAAATGAAATTTTAAACGTTGGGGAAGCATAATTAAGTTTTAAAAAGACAACGAGTATGAATGATAATAAAGTCTTGAAAGATGATATCATATTGCACGTGTACTCCACATAGCACATCAGAGAAATCCACAGCTAATCACCTGAGAAAAACATGCGATTTTGAAGAATTGAAATTTTGTTAATTATACATTGCGGGTGAGGGCGTAGAGTTAAGTTTTTCTAATATGACAACAGTTCGGATGAAGAGATAATAATAGTCTGGAAAGGATGACTATCTTATGGCATTGTAGACACTCACTTAGCACATCAGAGAAATTCCACAGCGATTCACCTGAGGAAAAACATGCTAAAAACGACGTCAACAGAAAGTTGGTGAATTCTCTTTTAGTGGTTTAATGTTTATATAAATTTGTTCTGAGGACTTAATATAGGAATTTAGTATTTTCTGTCTTACATATCCATATATCATGAAAAGTATTGCCAACGATAACTGATATTGTTCACTAAAAGTAGCTAGTGATATCTCAACGTTCCGAGCTGTGTGTGAATATTGTAACAACATACATTATAAAAAGAAAATTTGTCAAGATTTTAATACTAAGCTCAGGAACACCAGAAGACTTAACAAGTTGCTTATTATCCTTTGTCGGTGAGATTCGGCGCAGCGATGGGTTGCAAAACACCCAAGGACGGTTCCGCATATAGGGAATGCACACCACTCAGCTTTTGTACTCTTCAAGAATTCTGGCGTGCGGCGCGATGTCAACCCTTATAGAAATTATTATTGCACAGTTATCGTAGTCGCGGTGGGCACGAATGGAAGAGTTGGAATTATAGAAGTGAAATATAAAAACCAAATATAAACTTGGAAAAATTTAATTTAAGAGGTTTGAAATTCGGGTCTTGATAGTGGGGTACATTCGATCGGCAATAGGGCAAACTTAGGTCAATATGTAAAAGTGCTAGCTCTTAAGGTAGCGTGTGTATTTCAAGGGGGAGTAAAAGCAACCTACGTAGTCGTAATGAGTTTTGTAAAGTGATTTAATATCCGATGAGTGAAAAGCATACCAACGCATTCGTAAAAGCGTGGATAGGACTCTGGAGTCATGAGTGGAAAAACAGATGGTGGGATATAACTCATTGTAAACGAATTTGTAAATCGAGCATGTAAATACGATTGTGAATAATCTTTAGGACGTACAAAAACAAGTTCTCTATAAACCGATCATAAAATGTGTTGGAAGTTTAGTAATGTATAACGTTGTTGGTAATGTTACATCGATGCTGGGGGTCGATACCCCAACTACGTTATAAGGTTAATATTAAAACAAAGTAAACAAACGTGTAGTTGGCGTAGGAAGCGCACCGTAAGTCAGAGATTAGGTAGAGAGTGAGTGTAAGGGTGAGCAAGCACGAACGCGGAGGAGGGAGAACGCAAATTTCGTGATGAGGGTAGTCGTTGATACCGTTCGTTACTCCTACGATTCACGATGATGGGAGAATGAAGACGTCGCGTCAGTAGACATAGTGAATGGGAAAAGATCGTTAGTACTCGTGGTGAATGTATAGAAGGCGGATGATAATGAACGAGGACAGGACCAAATTATTGGTGGGTGGGGCTGTGCTCCCAGTTCTCCATAATCCAGTTGAAGAACGTTGTCATTAAGATTGTATATGGGGTTTTCTTGTAATATAGTGATTTACGTTTTTGACGCCATGTTTTACGAAAAGTTTCCATTTTAGAAAAGGGAGTGATTTGAGAAAGGGTATTAGGTTGAGTAAAGTTTCTATTTTGAGAAAAGTCCGTATGTGGTTCGAGGTGTAGAAGCTCTCTTACCAGTTCCCCTAATTGTCAATGATTGTCTCATTTACCCTATATGATTCACTAGTTGCAAAATTAAAACGTCTACCTTCATGTCTATCTCGCTAATAGTGAGGAAACTATTTTATTTCTTTAGGAAATCTTTACGCTTTACCGGTAAATTTGCGATTGATCAGTTTCTAATGTTCCTAATTTATTTATAAGTGCTTCTTATATGTTGAGCCAATTGTTGGGTAATGCTCAAAACAAACCTTGAAAGTTTCCTGTAACTCTATTTTTGCATTCTCAAACTGAAGCTTATTAATATAGTCTTTGTTCTCGAAATATGCGAGCGTGCCGTGAGTGTGTGTAATATGTCTCTCGTTTTTTACTTTCACGCTTGAAACAGAGGCCACAAGATTGTAAAAGGCTCATGCCTGGACATACGTGTGGGTTTTTAGACCTAATGCCGATTGGACCGAAGGGCTCCGAATGCGCCTGTGGGAGCGGCGGGAATAGGTGTCATGGTATTAGATGCCAATTGGTCGCTTTTACCAGGAAACAGTTTCGAGTTTCATCTTGCGCTCATAACTTGTTAATTTTAAAGACTCCGTTCATCCGCTATTACTATAATATCGAAATATAGAACCTAGAGGCCGGAACAATATCATTATCTTAATCTTAGACTTCTAACACCTTTTTAAGCTTTTATTTAATCATCCATATCATGTACTTATCAGTTTGTCGGACAGCAAACAATACGATTGGCCAAAAATACGTCAAAAATTATACGCTAAAACTACAAATAAAGAGGCGCGGTTTAGGGGATTGAGGGTGGTCTATAATCCTTCGATCAGTCTGTACTAATTTCGCAATTCCAAACAAAATCACTCTTTACTGCTCTAGACCGAATGCACTTGATCTGCGATCACATCACAACACTCTTTTTCAAACTCTTTGCCTTCACCGGTACAGAACTAGTAACATTTTACGTGATACCTCTTCATTTAATAAAAGAAGTTATTACTCACTAATTTCAACTTTCAATATTATCAAAAATTTACACAAACACCATGGACTACTATAAACTTGAACAACGAAATCCATAAACGAAAATAACAAGCAGAAAGAGACCATTGCGTTAAACTATTTGCGCCTTACAAATAGCCATCGATAATCAATAGAAGAAAATACTATGATCTTATGTATACATACACAAGATCGGGAAAAACCCCCAACAATAAAGTGTTAAACCCTGATTGGCGGTGAATATCGTCGAATTAGGATCGTGGAAAATTAAGGAAAGGAATCCGGTGGCGCACACCTGGAATATCATAAGGATAGAGAGGAACCCTGGGAGTATATTAAAACAAACACAACTTGTCATTCCATAGAGTAAATGGATTGGTACAAGGATTATATATGCTGGGTGGGTTTCGCGTCTTTGGTGTGGGACGCGTAGGTTGGGTGACAAGAGGAGAGGCAAGATGGAACTTTTCTAGTTGCAAGAAATAAGGTAACTGAGAACTGGAGATTAAGTGATGCCGTTATATGGTAGGGAAGTTATAGGGTTAAGGGATTCGAAGTGATTGGACATCCGACCGAAGGGTTCAATACAAACACTTTGCGTTGTGTATGTGTTTTCGGTTTACAAAAGCGTAAAAAAGCCGAAGGGTATATGAGCTAAGTTCGAGGAGAAGAGAACTCTCAAGGGTAGATTGATTTGAGACATGATGGGGCTGAGATAAGTGAACTAGTCATGGGCGTACAAGAGTGTAAGTGAATGGGACCGCACCGGGAGGGATTTTATGATTTACAAGATAGGTGTGCATGAAGAGTGACACCTCTAATGTTGTAAATTTCCATGTCTTTAAATTTACACATGCCTTTAGGAAATCAAAAAGATAACATGTGAGTGAATTTGTAAGATTTGTTGTGATACTCAAAATGGTGGATAAGTGTTATGATGGGGGGTGAGGAAGAAGGCGAAATTTGTGGACATAGTATAAGATTATTATTATGATATAACTCGGTGTTGTACTTGCAAATATGGATGGCAAGGTTTTCCGGTGGAGCTTGTTTGACCAACTTGTAGAACGCGTATAAAAGAAGATAAAAACAATAAAGGGTAACGCGAAGAAAACCATAAGAATGCAACTGGATGGGGGGGGACTCATTACAGAAACTCTACGTTAACACTTTAAAATGATAAAGAATAATGATAATAACTACGTGACTAAGGCCAAAGTTGCAGAAAGCGAAACAGTGTCGATGACGTTTCTTTTTAGGTTTTTGCCGCGGAGATGCGG
>BQNB010006163.1:78018-85518 GCA_026074375.1 Tanacetum coccineum | reverse complement strand
TGTGTTTTTTTTTTGTTGTTCTTTTTTTTTTTTTGGTTTTTTAGATTTTTATGATTTGTTTTTTTTTAAATGTTTTTTTATTTTTTTTGTTTTTGAATTTTTGTTTTTTTTTGTTTTTTTTGTTTTTTTTTTTATTTTGTTTTTTTATTTTTTTTTTATTTTTTTTTGCTTTTTTTTTATTTTGATTTTTTTTTTTTGTTTTTTTTTTTTTTTTTTTTTTTTTGTTTGTTTTTTAGTTTTTTTTTTTTTTTTTTTTCTTTTTTTCTTTGGTTTTTTTTTTTTTTTGTTTATATTTTTTTGTTTTTTTTATTTTTTTTTTTTTTTTTTTGTTTTTTTTTATGGTTTTGTTTTTTTTTTTTTTTTGATTTTTTATTGATTTTTTTTGGTTTTAGTCTTTATTTTTTTTTTTTTTATTTTGTTTTTTTTTTTTTTTTTTTGTTTTTTTTACTTTTCTTTTTTTTGTTTTTTTTTTTTTTTTTCTTTTTTTTTTTTTTATATTTTTTTTTTTTTTTTTCTTTTTTTTTTTTATTTTATTTTTTGGTTTTTTGTTTTGTTTTTGATTTTTTGTTTATTTTTTTTTCATATTTATTTTTTAGGTTTTTTTTTTTTATTTATTTTTTTCTATCTTTTAATTTTTTTTTTGTTGTTTTTTGATTTTTTTTTTGGTTTTTGTTTTTTTTTTTTTGTTTTTTTATGGTTTTTTTTGTCTTTTTTTTGGGGGTTTGTTTGGGCGGAGGAGGGGGGGATTTTTTCTTTGTAGTTTGGTTTATTGGGTTTTTATCATTTGTGTTGTTTTTTTTTTGGTTTTAATTTTTTTTTTTTTTTGTATTTTTTTTTTTCTGTTGTTTTATTGTTTTGGTATTTTTTTTTTATTGTGTGTTTTTATTTTTTTTTTTTTATCTTTTTTGATATGCTTGTTTTTTTTTTTTTTTTTTATTTTTGGGTGTTTGTTAGTTTTTATTTTTGTTTGTGTTATTTTTTTTTTTTTTCTTTTTTTTTCTTGGGGGTGTTGGTGGTTTGTGTGTTGGTTTTTTTTTAGTTTTTTTGTGTTGGTTAATGGTGGTGTTTTTAATTTTTTTTCGGTTGTTTTTTTTGTTTTTTTTTTATTTTTTTGTTTTATTGATTTTTTATTTTTTTTTTTTTTCTGTATTTATTTTTTTTTTTTGTTTGTTTTATTTTCTTTTTTATTTTTTTATTTTGTTGTATAAATTTGTTATTTTTTTTGATTTTTTTTTTTTTGTTTTGTGCTTTTTGTGTTTGTTGTGGTTTTTTGAGTTGTTGGTGAGGTTGGGGGTGGGGTTTGGTTTTTATGTGTTCTAGTTAATGGGTTTTTATAGGTTTTGTTTGTTTTGTTTTGGTTTTTGGTTTTCATGGTTTTTTTTTTTTTTTTTTGCTTTTTTTTTGATTTCTTTATTGTTTGTCTTTTTTTTATTTTTTTTTTGGGCGGTGGTTGTGTTTTTGTTTTGTTTTTTTTTTTTTTTGTTTATATTTTAATTTTTTTTTTTTATTTTTTTTTTATTTTTTTGGTGTATTGTTGTTATTGTTTTGTGTTTTCTTTTTTTTTGTTTTTTGTTTTTTGCTTAGTTTTTTTTATTTGTTCTGTTTTGTTGGTTGGTGGTTTGGTTTTGGTTTTTTTTATTGATTGGTTTGTTTTGTGTTGTGGGTTTTTTTTTTTTTTTTTATTTGTTTTTGATTTTTGTTTTTTGTGTTGTTTTTTTTTGTTTGGTTTTTGTTTTTTTTTTTTTTTTTTTTTTTGGTGTTTATGGTGTTTGTTGTTTTTTTATTTCTTTTTTGGTTTGTGGTTGTGTTTATTTGGCTGTTGTTGGTTGCTTTTTTTATTTTATGTTTTTTATTTTGATGTATTTTTATTTTTTTTTATGTTTATTGTATTTTTAATTTTGTTTTATTTATGTGTTTAATTTTGTGCTTTTTTATGTTTCTTCTTTTATCTGATTTTTGCTTTTTTTTAGTGGTGTTGTTGGATGGTATGTTGGGGTTTGGTGTTGGTTCGTTTTTGGGTTTTTTTTTGTTTGGTTGGCTGTTTTGATGTGTTGATTTATTTTATAATTTTTGATATTTTATATATTATTTATTTATCTTTTCATTTTTTTTTCTTTATTTTTTTTTTATGTTTTTTTTTCAAGTAGTTGGGTTGTCTGGGAGTTTTTTTTTAGTTTTTTTTTTATTTTGGTGTATTTTGGTTTGGGGTGGTTGTTTTTTTGGTATGTAGTTATGTTGATTTTGTTTTTATTATTATTTTGGTGTTTATTTGGTGTTTTTGTTTTAATTTTTGTTGTTTTTTTTTTTATTTTCTATAGTGTTTGGTTTTTTTTTTGTTTTTTTATTGTTTTGTGTGTAGTGGTTTTTTTTGGGGTTATGTTTTGTTTTTATTATATTGTTTTTTTTATGTTTGTTTTTTTGTATTTTTTGTTTTTTTTTTTTTGTATCTTTTTTGTTTGGAGTAGGTGGGTTTTTCTAAGTGGGTTTTTTTTTTTTTTATTGTAAGTGTATAATATTTGTTTATGTTGTTTAGTGGGGTTGGGTGATGAGTTGGGTGTGTTGTGGTACAGTTTTTGCTGTTGATTTTTTTTTTGTTTTTTGTTTTTTTTTTCTTAGGTGGTGGGTGGGTGTTTGAGGTTTTTTGGTGGTTTTTTTTGTTTTTTTTGTTTGGTTTTTTTTTTAGTTTGGTGTGATGGTTTTTTTCTTTTTTTTTGTTTTTTTTGGGGCGAGTGTTGTTGTGGTCGATGGTTGTTGGTTGGTTTTTATCTTTTATTATTTTTATATATCTTTATTTTTTTTTAATTATTTTTTTTTTTTTATATTTTTTGTTCTTTATTGAGACTGGTTTAGTGTTGTGTTGTAGTTTGTTTTTTTTTTTTTTGAGAATATTTTTAATATTTTTTTTTTAATTTTTATCATTATTTATTGCTTTTTGGTTGTATTTTTTTGTTTTTTTTTTTATTTTTGTTTGTTGTTTTTTGTCTTTATTTTTTGAGTGTTTATTATTTGTATTTGTTTTTTTTGTTTGTTTTTTTTTTTGTTTTTTTTTTTTTTGGTGTGTGGGTGGGTTATGTGTTTTTTTTAATTTAATTCATTTTTTTTGTTTTGTTTTTGCTTTTTTATTTATTATTTTTGTATTTTAATAATTTTTGTTTTTTTGTTATTTTTCTTTTGTTTTTTTTTTCTTTTTTTTTATCCATTTATATTTTTGTTATGTTTTTATTATATTGGATTTTTATTTTTTTGATTTTTTTTTTTGTTTTGTATTTCATTTTTTTTTTTTTTTTGTTTGTTTTATCTTTTTTATTTGGTTTATATAAAATTTTTGTTTTGTGTTTTTTTTTTTTTTCTTCTTTTTAGGTGTTGTTGATTTTTGATTTGGCTTTGTTGGTTTTTTTTTTTTTATTTTTTATTTTTTTTTATTTTTTGTTTTTTTGTATGGGGTTTTTTTTTGATTTTTGGTTTTTGTTTTTGTTTTTCTTTTTTTTTGTTTTTTTTTTTTTTTGTTTTTTTGGGTGGTTTGGTGTTTTGGTTTTTTTTGGGTTTTAATTGTGGTTGGGGGTTAGGGGGTGCGGGTGTTTTTTTAAAAATTTATTTGTTTTTTCGTTTTTTGTTGGGGTGTGTGTTTGGGGTGTGGGGTTGGTTTTTTGGTGTGTTGTTGTTTGCATTTTTATTTGTTGTTGTTATACTTGAAATTTATTTGTTTTTTTTTTTCTTTTTAATGGTCTTATTTATTTGGTATTATTTTATTTTTTTTTTTTTTATTTCTTTCTTTTTTTTTTTTTTTTTGATTATTTTTTTATTTAATTTTTTTTAAATTTGGTTATTTTTTTTTTTTGTTTTTGTTTTTTATTTGTTGGTTTTTTTGTTTTTTTGTTTTGATGTGTGTATGAGTTGTTATAGAAGGTTGGTTGGGTTTGTGTTTTGAGTTTTGTTTTTTTTATTTTTTTTATTTTATATGTTTTTGGGGGGGAATTTTTTTTGTTTTTTTTGTTTTATTTAATAATATTTGGTTTTTTTTTTTTTTTGTTGAGATTTGTTTGTTTATTTTTTTATTGTTGGTTTGGTTATTGTTTTTGTTTTTTTTTTATGTTGGTTTGCTTTTTTTTTTTTTTTTTTTATTATTTTGAGTATCTTTTATTCTTTTGATCTGTTTATTTTATGTTTGTTTTGATTTGTTTATTGGTTTTTTGTATTTTGTTTTATCTTTGTATTTTTCATTTTTACTTTTTTTTTTTTTTTTTTGGTTTGTGTTTTATTGTTTCTTGTTGTGGTTTGTTATACTTTTTGTATTTATTTATGAATTTGGTTATTGTTAATGTTCTTTTGTGTTATTTTTTTTTTTTAATATATTGATTATGTTTTTTATTATATATATATTTTTTATCTTTTGTTATTTTTTTTTAAGTTGGGTTGGAAGTGTGTTGTTTTGTGTTGTGGTTGTTTTTTGATTTTTTTTTTTGTTTGGTGTGGTTTTGTGATTTGGGTGTGGGTTGCGTTTATTTTTGTTTGTTGGTTTTTTTTTGTGTTGTGATTTTTTGTGTTGGATTGGGGGGATGGGAGAATTTTGTTTTTTTATTTTTGGGGTTGTGGGGATAGGGTATCATGTGGGTTATTGTGGGTTTTTTTTTTATTGTATATTTTTTGTCGTAGTGGGTTTTTTTTGGTATGGTTTTTTTTTTTTTTTATTTTTTGTTTATTTTTTAGTTGGGGGTTGTTTTTTTGTTTTTTTTGTTGGTGGGAGGTTTGTTTTTTTTTTTCTTTTTTTGTGTTGATATCGTGTTGTTATCTTGGTTTAGTAAGGGTTATTTGTGATTTGTGGTTTTTTTTGATTCTTTTTGATATTGTTTTGTGGTTGTGTGTTGTTGGATGTTTTTTTTATTTGTAATTGTTATGGTTTTTTGTGCGGGGTTGTGTGTGTTGGTTTTTGTTTTTTTTTTTTTTTTTTTTTTTGTTGGAGTGGTTTTTTTTTTTTGTGGTGAGATTTGTGTGTTCTGGGTTGGGTTGGTGTGGTTTGTTTGTTGTTTTTTTTTTTGTAGTTATTATTTTTTTTTTTTTTTTTTTTTGTTGTTTATTTCGTGTGTTTGTGTGTTTTTGTGTTTTGTTGGGTTTTATTTGTTTTTTTTTGTTGGTATTGTGGTTTTTTTTTGTGTGTTTTGGTTCTGTGTTTTGGGTTTTTAGTTTTTCTATTAAACTTTATTTGGTTTTTTATTTTTCTTTTTGTATTTACTTTTGTGTTTATTATTTTTTTTTTATATTTTTTTAATATATTGTTTATAATTTTTTTATGTTTTTATTCGTTTTTTGGATTTTGGTGATTTTTATGTGTATAATTTATTTTTTTATTTTTTTTTTTATTTTTTTTATGTTTTATTTTTTCCTGATATTTTTTTTTTATGATTTTTTGTTTTATTTTTTTTTTTAATTTTTTATGTTGGATTTTATGTTTTTGTGTTTTTTGTTTGGTGTTGTTTTTAGGTATTTGGGGTTTTCTGTTTGTTGGTTTTTTTTTGTGTTTTTTTTGTTTTTTGTATTTTTTTTTTTTATTTGTTTATTTTTTTTAATTTTTTTTTATTTGTAATTTTTTTTTTTTGGTGTTGTTATGATGGTGGGGTGTATGGGGGTTTTGCTGTTTTAGGATTTTTTTTGAGGGATTTTTGTGTTGGTGGTTATATTTTTTTATTTGTTTTTTTTTGTTTTTTTATTTTTTTTTTGTTTTGTTTTTTTTTTTTGGGGGGTTTTTGGGGGGGTTAGTGGTGTTTTTTGTTAATGTGTTTTTGTTTTTTTTTGTTTTTTTTTTTTTTATGCTGTTGATGTGTTTTGGTTGTGTTGTCTGCGTTTTTGTGTTGCGGTTTTGAATTTTTTGGCTTGATTTTTTTTGTTTTTTAATCTTTTTTTTTTTTTTTTTTTTTTTTTGTTTGTGTGTTTTTTTTGGTGGTGGTTGTTGTTAAGGTGTTTGTGGGTTTGTTGTTGTTGTTTTGTTGGTTTGTTTGTGTTTGTGGTTGTGGTTTTGTGGTGGGGTATGTTTTTGGTATGTGTTTTTTTGTTGGTGGTGGGTTGGCTTGTTTTTGATATGTTATTATTTAGTGTTTGTTTTGTGGTTTGTTGGTTGTGTTTGTTTTGATTTCTTTTCTTTTTTTTTATTTGCTTTATTTTTTTTTTTTTTTTTTTATTTATTTTTTTTAGTTTTTAGGATGGTTGGTTGTGTTTTTTGTGTTTGGGTATGTATTTTTTTTTTTGGTTTTATTGGGTTTTTGTTTTTTTTTGATTTTTGTTTTTTTAATTTTATGTTGATATTTTGATTTTTGTTTTTTGTTTTTATATTTGTTCTTTTTGGTTTTTGGCGGGTTTGGGGTTCGTTGTGATATGGTCTAATGGTGTGTGGGGGGTTGTTTTTTTTTGGTTGTTTGATTTTGGGGTGTTGTTTTTGTTGGGGGTTTGTTGCTTGTGTTGGGAGTGGTGCGTAGTTGTGTTGGGGTTTGTTGTGGATTGTTTGTGTTGTTTGGATGGAGTTTGTGTGGTTTTGTTGGGGGAGTTTTGTTTTGTTGTTTTGTGGTGGTTTTTTTGTTTTTTTTTTTGGTTTGGTTTTTTTATTTTTTAATTATTGCTTTTTGTAGTTGTGTTGTTTGTGTAGTTGTGTTTTGTGATTTGGTTTGGTTGGTGGTGGGTTTTGTGATTTTTATTTTTTTTGGTTTTGGGGTGTGGAGGGGGGGAGTTGTGTTGTTTTGTTGATTTATTTTTTTTTTTTTTTTTTTACTTTTTGAATTTTTTTTTTTTTTTTGACTTCTTATTTTTTTTTTTGTTTTTTTTTTTTTTGATTATATTGTTTTTATTGTTTGTTATTGTTGGGGGTAGCTCGTTGGTTGGGGGATGGGTTGTTATTTGTGTTTTGGGTTTGCGTTTTTTGTTTTTATGGTGTGATTTTTGGGGCTTGTGTGTTTATTGTTGTTTGGTATTTTTGTGGTGTTGTGTTGGTGTATACTTTGTGGTGTTGTTTTGTTGGGGGTTTTAATTGGTGGTGTTTGATTTGTTTGTGAGTTTTTTTTCTTTTTTTTTTTAGGGGGTTTTTTCATTGTGGGTGTTGTATGTGTATCTTGTTTGTTTTACTTGTTATACCTTATATTAGTTTGGTTTTGTTTTTTTTTTTTGAGTTTGGTGTGATTGTTGGGGGGTGTAGGGGGGTATGGGGAGGTGTTGGGTTTTTTTGGGGTGGAGTGGTTGTTGGTTGGTTGGATTGTGTTGGTATGGGTTTGGTGAGGGGGGTTTGGTAGGGTTTTTTTGTGGGTTTGTGGTGGAGTCTTGGGGGTTGGTTGTGGGGAGTTTAGGTATTTTTTTATTTTTGTTGATTGTTTTGTTTTTTTTTTGTGGGGGGCGTCGGTTGTGGGTTTTTTGGGCGTTCGCGGTTGTTTTGAGGGGGTGTTGTTGTGGGTTATTTGTTTTGGTTATTTTTTATTTATTATTTGTTTTGGTTTATTTTGTTTTGGTTTGGTTTGTATTGTC
>BQNB010006163.1:68018-70518 GCA_026074375.1 Tanacetum coccineum | reverse complement strand
AAATGTAAACTTAAACAATAAACTCACATCAGAGATCAATTCTTAAAGCAGAAAGAATCCATAGAAAATAATACCCAAAGCAAAAGAATTCGCAAGCGCACGCATAACATATGCATACATAAGGCACAATAAATTACGAATCGGTGAGGATAGATGACGTATAGGGATCACAAGAAATGATTTTTCCGTGACCAGTTAAATGTTACTTAGAACGGTTCCGGATTTTGACAAGGATTTTGAAAGGCCCAAAATATAATGCAGGTTCAGCTTTCCCCGTTTGCCAAAATGTTTCACCTCTTTTGGTGACATTTTCTTCAAGTGGTTTTCGTCTCACTTCAGTATAACTCTTTTACGTCTCAGCTATTTCATTAACAGCTTCTGGGCCGGTGAGTTGGCTATCTCTAAATTTCCTTGATCCTAATCCAATTAAAAGGGATCAGTTCCTAATGTTTCAAAACTTTACAATCCTTGATTTTCACGACCGCAAGGAGCGTGATTTGGTCTCTCGGCGAAGGGTACGGTGTCTCTATATGATAAGGTTGAGAAAATCCACTTAGTTACGGCACTTACTAATACAAATAACATGACAGACACAACTCACGAACACGCACGCAAAATATTAGTAAAACATGAATATGATAAAATTTGTTGAAATATAGAGAAAGAAACGTAAATAGAAATGGAAAGTAAAGGTAGATTAACAATTTTTTTTGGTGACTACTCTTAGCATGGCATGGTCCTTCCTAAATTATCCATAGGTGATCAGGCTATGTATAGTTTAGGTACTAACGATGAAATGCCCATTTCGTCATATAGTGTTATGTTTAAAGGTTTACATGGTATATTTACAACGTGGTTCATAAGGTAGCAAAAACGGTTCGTGAAAACGAGAACAAGGCAGCTTTTATATCGACACAAGATATTTTGCAAGATAGCATAATTTTTTTTACGGTGTTAGCAAAATGGTTTTTGAGAAAATCAAGTGACAGTTTTTAAATAGTAAGGAGTTTATAATATGGTAACGAATAGTTTACGAATTGACGCTAATTAGCTTATAAAATGACAACGAAATAGGTTGTGGAGGATAACTAAATAGTTTATAAGACGATAGTAAAAATGGTTTATAAGACGACAACGAAAGTGTTGACAAAGGGATGACTATTTAAGAAATGACTTACTTTAATTTATAGAGAATCAGAATGTAACCGATGGAATCGTCATGACACATACATTAATAGGAATTTTAAAACATCCACATATTACAATAAAATTCATAGAAAAGTACTAGTGCATATCTCTTAGGGAATATAGTTATAGATGGTGTCGACTTAGGTCTCACTAGGTTGGGCAGAAAAATCTCTCCTTAAGCATCAGTATAATTCCTTGGCGACCTTAGAGTTCTTGCGGATTTTTCCCTCCTTCTTTTTCTGATTATCATACATATGGTTCTTCAATCTTAGGCATTTACTCTTGAAATGCCCTTGAGCACCACATCCGAAACAAGTCACTGCATGTTTTTGGTTGGCTATTGGGGCCCTCATAATTTTTGTAGGAACGGAAGTCCTACAATTCTTTGTCATGTGCCTAACTCTCTTATAGTTGCCACACTTCACAGTACACGGTCCAGTATGATGCAACTTACACTTGTTGCAGTAAGGCAAATTTCCAGCATACGCCTTTTTGTTGCCTGCCCCAGTAGCGTGTGCTCTAACCACTTCAATCCTCTTGCTTTGTTGTTGGTCAGAATCCCTATCATGATCACTTCCACATTTCCTTTTGTTGCTAACATTCTTTCCTATCGTGGCCTCCTCACGTACGACCTGATTCATCGAGTCGTGAGCCATGCAGATTTTTGACTCGTAGATCGCAATAGCTTCAATAGCATTAGCGACTCGTTGGGCTACAATCTGCTCCATTTCTTCAGAACTCATTTCTTGTCTTGATGCAGACATTTTCTTCCAAATTAAGAGAGGTAAAAGGAAAATAAATAAGTCAGGTTAAAATAAATGAAACATTATTGGATGACGGATTACTATCATATGCGAATTAATCAACATATTTCTAGAAATTGCCAAGAGTAAGAAAGATTGAGACGTTACGAGATGACGTAGGTGTTTCAATAGTATAGGACGGTTGTTCAAACTCGCATTCAGGTTCAGATAGTTAGATATCGTAGGGTCGGCAGACTGTGACAAGTTTTGATGTTCACTCATGATGTCTTGGAAAACGCTTAGAGACCATTGCTTCACTTATAATGTCCCGGGGAAAGTTTAGAGACCATTGTGCAACTCATAATGTCTTAGAGGAAAGTTCTATTATTTATATAAATAACTTTTATATAAACCCAACGGGAAAATCTACGTAAGGCAAAAAATCGTAAGGAAACCGTATTTCAAAGCGAAATAAAGTCAAGGCGAAAATATGTTCATGGCGAGGTAAATATGAAACTCATGGCACATTTAATCTAAAGCAAAATAAGTTTAAGGCATAATAATTTAGG
>BQNB010006163.1:0-63022 GCA_026074375.1 Tanacetum coccineum | reverse complement strand
AAATAATAATTTCCTTAAAAATTTGAAATGGAATTTAGAGCTCAATTAAAATGTTGACCGTAAAATACGAGATGCTACAGTGAAGGTGTGAAGAAGTTGTGTATTTGTGTTCAAAGTGTGAAGCTAAGTTGTGTAGTGAAGTTGTGAAGTAGTCATGAAGTTGTGAAGTCGTGAACAAATTGTGAAGTTGTGTTATGAAAGATTGGTTCTAGCTAATATTAGAACTCGACATCTAGCTTAGTGTCGAAAATTGATATAAGCAACGTTGTGTACGGTTTTCTCCGTCATAAAGGAGTTTGTTGACATAGTGAAGAAAACTCTCTAGTTTGGTGCTCGGGGAGTGGAGTAGGCCTAAGAGGAGCTTCGTAACCGAACCACTATAAATCCTTGTGTTGTGGTTTGATCTTTCTAACTCTTATCTTTTATTTGCTTTTACATGTTTGTATTGTTCATATTGTGCAAGTGTTGAATTCACAAAAAGTCAAATCTAAATTTTTACAAACAAACTAAACATTAAATTAAAAAGTGGTAAACTATTCACCCCCTCCCCTTCTAGTTTTCCACAATTGGTATCAAGAGCCACGTTAAACAAGATTTTTAAAATAAATTGTATTTTAAAACTTGAATCGATCTATGGAATCGGAAAAATATTTAGAAGGGCAATCTATGCAAAGACCACCACTATTTGAAAGTGATGGATTTATTTATTGGAAAAATAGATTCGAAACTTATGTGAAGTCAAAAGATCTAGATCTTTGGCATGTTATTACCGATGGTGATTTTCCTCCTATTCAATTTAATCCCGAAACTAAAAAGGATGAAATTGTATCTTTTCACAAACAAAATGATGATCTTAAAAAGAAACTTGCTAAAAATAATGAAGCCAAAATGGTAATTTATAATGCTTTACCACGTAAAGAATATGAAAGAATTTTTATGTGTCAAACCGCAAAGGAAATTTGGGATACTTTGTTAATCACTCATCAAGGTAATAATCAAGTCAAAGCAATCTTGATGACTTTGAGGGAGTTCTTTGATTATCAGAGTTGCGGAAGTGTATCTTTGTTTGTTATGAGCTTTCATCTTTGACACTTACATCTTTGAAGCTTTGGTGAGGATGTGGTTATGAATTTGACAAAGCTGGAAGGAGGTAGTTGCACCGTTGTCAATACATGCATTTAACTGCTTAGCAATAATAACATATATGGATGAATATGGCTTTATCATTCGTCGAAGTTCAGTTGCGTTAACCTCTGGTTTCCCGTTTTACAGTATAAGTATTGTACCTCTGATCAGGTAGATTCAAAGAACCTCCTTGAAAGGGTTTCTAGTTGTACTAGCTTGTTTTCATTACCGGAATGTCTCAAAGCAGACAACACGATAAGAGTGAATCACTGAATTACTATTTCAATGACTGAGTCGTCAATTCATATACTAGATCACATTGAATTTCAAGTTAACACAAGTTTGATTCGTAAAGAATCTCACAAGTCACCTACCACAGTGTTATTTTATGTTGACACTGGAAGGATTTCCATTCGTCACTATGAAATACTAAAGAGTATCACTCTGAATGTTCTGGCAAGATCTGATGATAATGCGTAGCACTCTTTGTTACAACTTATGTTCTTTATTGTGAACAACAAGTGTATTTTGGAATTGTGTCCTAACGAGATTTCTACTTTGATCTCTTATGGCTCTAGACTCAATTAGTGTGTTTTGGTTTTAGTGAGCGGAGGCTGGAGCTGACTGCTACCTTTTCAATATCAACCTTTTTCGGAGTGAGAAGTCGATAGATGATTTGTTTAATCTCCGTGAGAATTGAAACAAGTTTCTTTTGAGTGAACCTTGAGTGGCTGAGAAGGGTTGTGCATTGCATCACTGGGTCCATGATGTCTTGTCTTCAATACCAAATATCATCTTTGTGATATCTGATAGATTATATATTGACACGGTTTCTGCCTAAGGGTATGGAGGGCTCATTTCTTTTCACCCTTTACATAACTTTTCTTTTTTATTCTTCAACCCCTTCAATGTTTACCAAGAAGTCATTACTATCACCATGTTGTGATTGTTCCGGTGATAACTCATGCCTTAGTCAACATTTTTCCCATATTCTCATTTAACTCCATCTTACCTAAGGATTTCTAATCTATCTAATAGAGTGTCATAGGATAGATCTATTCGGTTTTGGTTGGATCATAGGACGTATACCTAACCTTAACCACCTTATGACTTCATCTGGAGGAGCTTGCCAGGATGGTTTGGTAAGCAAGCAAGCAGTTATGCTCATTGTGAATTAGTTGGTTGTTGGGTATAAAGATCAAAACCATAAAACCATTGAAAATGAATCAAAGTGTTTGATATAAGTCAAAACGTTTGACACTTTGAGAGTTTTATCTTTTAAAAAATGATCCCTCTACACATGTGCATCGATATTCGAAATTGTTTCACACATGGAGGAAAGAGTTACATACCTAAGTCAAAGACGATCACATCACATATTAGTCCAATTTTCTCCCCCTTAAAAATAACATACCATATGATGTTTTTGATATCAATGAAGTAAAATGGCTATTTGAGATTTGAAAGCATATGGGAGAAAACGGTTATATTCGCATGATTATTATTATTGGAACATTTTTCTCTTGCTCCCCCTCAAAATTTGTATATAGACTGAAAAATTTAGTGAGGAAGGGAGTCTTGAACACACAATTTTGAAAGATTTTTATAAACTCTTGAAATTTTGTATTCAACAATTTAAAAAATCTTTACTTGAGCTCAAGATTTTGAATATCTTAATGAATTAGCTCAAGTCCGAGAAGTTGCGAGGAAAAATGTACACTTTCCTTTCATTGAGGTCCGAGTTCTAAGCATAAATACTTAGTAGTCAAGATTTTGAGCAAACTTGTGAAAAGTTTTTGATAAGTATGCTCATAAGCAAGAAGATTTTTCTTCTTTTGAAGGTAAAGCGCACTGAAGCGTGCACTCTCCTATTATTTGAAAACCGAGTTGTGCACTGATGTGTACATAAGTCATTTTGATAAGAAAAATTTTGAAAGATTTTGAAAACCTTTTGAAAATTTTTGAATAAATTTTGCTCGAAAACAAGAAGATTTCTCTTCTTTTCTTAAGATAAGTGCACTGACATGTATACTTTCTTTTCTTTAAAAACACGAGTCTCGTACTAAAGTATACAAAATCCATTGATTGAGCTACAAAACTTTAAATGTTTTGATTGAATAGCTCAAGACCGAAAAGATTTCTCTTTTCGTTGTTAAGGATAAACGCACTGAAGCATACATTTTCCTTTTATCTGAAGACCGGGTTGTTATCTGACATTTAATAACAAACCATTATTTTGAAGTGCGGGTTGCAATCTGAAATGATTACAAGACATTAAATTGAAGCTCGGGTTGCAATCTAAAATGATTACAAGCCATTATGATATCAAATTAGACAACAACCTTTGGAACCCATTTAAGTACGGTGCTAACGGGTTTACAAAAATTTGAAAACCATTTAAAGGTTGTGTCAATTCAATGTAAAGAAGTTGAATTCCAACGAGGATTGGAAACCGGTGTTTCATTTTGAAATAATGCTCGTGGAATCAATGGAGCTTTAAAATTCCTTTTGCTTTTCCATTGATTATAAAAACTTGGATTTTCTTGTGGAGTTTTAAATCTTGATGAAGAAGAAGATTTCCATCTGTTGTTGAAACTCGGTGTTTCATTTTGAAAATTTATTTTTGAAATGAATGGAAATCTTCCACTGTCTCGAATTTCCAAAGCAGAGTCATTCTTGTTTTGTAATGAAAGCATTTCTGATTTTGTTTATTTGAACGGTTTTGATTGACTTTGCTTTGGTCATCACACTTGATTTACCGGTGTAAAGCGAGAGTTTGGAGCTTAAAAACCTGCTTTTTCCTACTTGAATCAATTGATCTGAAAACCTTTTGAGAAGTGGGTGTTTCACAAACTTGAGGTTTCTTAGAAAACTTCATATCTTTTTGTAAATAATAGGTTGTAAACTGAGACACCCTCTTTGGAAATGATTTGAAAGATTCACCCGTGTAAATCTTTGTTGACACACTTACTTTTGGTGTTGAAAAGTTTAAAACTAGAGATTTCCCTTTATCCCGGTTAAGAGAATCAAACTTTTATTTTAGAGAATTGTATGAAGTTCTCAATCGCTATATTCTTTTTTAATTGAAAGAAGATCTTGTGATGCCAATTTTGATTTTAAAAAAGCAATTTTTTCAAAAACTGATATTTTTCAGCGTTAGAATCTTGAATTTTACGATCCAATTGTCGTTCAAGGACAACTCTTGTATTTTCAAGTTTTTAAAAATATGTTTCGAGCTTGTCCGTTTTCATTGAAAAATCCACTTTGGCATCCTCAAAATCTTTTGTTTGTTGAGCTAAAATTATTTCGAGCTCCTTAATCTTTATTTCAAAACTTGATGTTTCATTTTCGAAAAGAATCTTTTTCTCCCCCGATTCTGATTCAATATTTGAGGGATCAGAATCATACAAAGTTGTTTGAAGGAAATCATTTGAGGTTCGAGAGTCAAACTTTTTTTTGCATTGATTCAATCTTTTGAAAAACTTTATCAAACTTTTTATCTGTAAATTCAGACAACTGCGACTTTAAATTTTCTGCTTCTATTTGAGAAACGTTTGAACTTTTTGTCTGAACTCGTGAACATTTGATTGAATCAAAAAGGTTTTGGTAAATCGTTTTCAAGTGTTCATTTTCTTTTAGTAACGAAGCGACACTGTATTTCAACTCGATGTTTATGGTTTCAAGATATGCGGTGTCAAACTTGATTTTGGCTTCATCACTCTTATTACTTAAAACCTGACCATTTTGAACGGATGTTGAAGATTTGTTTTTAGATTTGAGTTTAAGAGAAATGTAATGTGCCTCTAGTTTTGCAAAATCCTTTTCATACTGGGCACATCATTTTGTCATTTATTCTTTGACATCAGCAGCTTGTTTTGAAAGTTCAGTTATGGTCTTTTTGAGACAACGGTTTTTATTTTCCAAAGAAGAATTTTGTTTAAATATCTCGTTCTCATACACATGGCTATGTGACTCTGATATGGCTGACTCAAACCGGGTTTTAAAAAATTCTTGCTGAATGTCCAAAATTAAACACGTTTCATCAAACTCGTCTTCAATAGACGTGGTATATTTTAAATCATCTTTCATTTATTTGACAAGACCCTTTTCAAAGCAGTTTAGTTAAAGATTGACGTCTTTAACTAAAGGTTCAAATTCTTCAGACAATTGATTTCTAGCTATCATTTTGACATTGTCTTCAAAACTCGAATTAATGAAAACATTCCCTCGAGGAGGGTTTTGCTTTGAAACAGTTTTGTTTTCAAATTTAACCATTGCATGTTTGACATAACAAAATATTTCATCATAAGACTTTTCTAAAGTTTTGGATCATAATTATTTAGTTGAGCTTGTTCCAAATATTTTTTTTAGATTAACATTTATTCTTTTCAAATGAACTTTTGGTGGTTCTTCAAACTGGGTCTCACCATATACAAAGTCATGATACGAGAGCGGAGATTTTTTTTATTTATTTTCAAACGTTTTTCAGCTTCACATTTTAATTCCTCTTCAGAAATGATCTTATGATCAGAAAGCAAGTCTTGTCCCATTTCATCAATGTTATACAAGCATGGTGCTAACTCCTTGGCTTTGTTTAATAAACTTGGGTTTTCAACATCTTCTTTGTTCTTAAATCCAAAACCTTGTTTTCCCATTTGAACATTGTCTTCTTTTGGAAGCAAAATTCGAAGAGTGTGATCAGTCTGTCCTGCTTTTCAAAGTTTGTTATCAAGGTCGTTTATTTGTTTAAAAAAACTCTTGATTTTTCTTTTCAAGTTCATTTTTCCTTTTAAAAAAAACGGTTGGACATACTCATCAAACTTTCCATTTTACCTAGCGAATGTCTTATCATTTTGACAAGCTTGAGATTTAAGGTTTGAAATTTCATCATTTAAAAGCTTAATCTTTTTGCATTATTCAGATTCAATTGTCTTATCTTTTGCAAAATGTTTTTCTTTTTCCTTATATCTCTCAAGCTCGTTTTTCAATAAGGCATTCACTTGCTGAGCTTCACAATTAACCATATTACATTTTTCAACATCACATTTGAGGTTATTGATCAAGGAAGCAAAGAAAGCACTTGAGGTTATTGATCAAGGAAGCAAAGAAAGTACGTTGTTTCTCATAATCAACATAATCATGTTCTTCCTTATCTCTATCCGGATTCATATTTGTTATATCAGAAATAATATTACATTTATTCTCATTCACCACATATGTGTCTTGAATAGATTATTGTTGTTCATGATTTCGTATCTCATGAATAAACATATTTTCAAATATATCATGATGTACCCCAAAAACTGTATCAATGTCATATAAAGGTCCAATATCAGCATCTGTATCATTCCCTGAACTGCTGCTTTCATTGTCAGAACTTCTGTTTTCAATCCCTGATCTGATGCATTCATTCCTTGAACTGTTGCATTCATTCTGATGTTCTGAAGATGTTCTAGAGTCAACAGTGCTATGCATAGCAACCAAACTATCATCCAATGCTATACCCTGAGTGACCAAACTGGCTTCCAATGTTGCACTCTTAGTGACCAAACTAGCATCCAATGTTGTACCGTCAGTGCTCAAAATCTCTTGCTGCTGTATCTCTGTTTCTTTCAGACATTTTTCAATCTCATTTATTGCTTGAACTTCTCTTTCTTTCATCTGTAATTCTCCGTATTTAAGTACTCTTTCATCAATAAGCTTGTCAAGTTCTTCCAAGTACCGGAGTAAATTATGTCTGTAAGTTTTTGGTTCGCATCCCGTATAATCTTTGAAGTCCTTTTGCCAGCATTTATTGTGAAAATCCAAAGCATTCACCTATTTCGAGTCAAAAAATTCCTTGAACTGTGTTCTAAGTACATCAAGACAAGTCTTTGGATCACAGGAATGAAAATTCTCTCTTTCAAGTTGTCATTGTAGTTGATTCAAATTGTGGTGCATCTTCTCTCTGAAAGTCTCATACTCTTCTTTGAATAATATTTGAAATGCAATTTCATATGGTCTTTTGTGTCACCCATTAAAAGCATGTTATTATGGAGAGTATCAAGATGTATCTTAACCTCTTTAAACCATGACATGCACTTAGAGTGCAGTTATCTTTCTTCGAGTTTCATCTGTTGCAATTCTATCTCTTCTGAATTTGAACTTGAGGATTTCATTAAATTCTGATGTGTGAAATTGATTTGTGGGTCTTTTGATGATAAAGAGGTGTTGTGTGGTTAAAACTGTTAACTCGTGATTTTCTCTCCAAAAAGTAATTTCAAAAATTTCTTTCGCAAAAATTTTTAAATTCTCTTTAGAATTCAATTCTAAGTGTATGAAAAAAAAATTGAAATTTTAAAATTTTGACTACAATTTTAACCGTAAAATTTGAATTTCATCCAAAATATTTGAATTTTAGCCTAAAATTTTCACTTTAAGATATCAATTCTGTAACACCCTCAAATCTGAGTATGCAGCGGAATGTTGAATATCCGAGGGCGTTACTTTATGGATCAATAGCACAAGATTTTATTTCGGGTTTTCGGATGTGAGAGGGACGTTTGACGGGGCAGAGGTTCGGTCGTGTGAGTATAAGTCTTGGGAGGGGGGTGGCGTTTTTAGGCGGTTAGACCTCGTGGAGCTGGGGATGCACGTACATTTTTGTTTTGGGAGCTTTATTTTTTGGGAAAGGGTGGAGCTTTTTTTGTGAGGGGTTTGGAAGGGGATGGTAGTAGAGGGGTGTATTGTGAAGATTGGAGTTAGGATCGGGACATGTTTGGTTCAATTTTAATTGGGTTTGGGGTTTTGGGTTGATTTATGCTATTGGCGGTTAATGGCTACCGGTGTTGTTAGTTTTGTGGGTTTGGGATGACTTTTGTGGCGGTTGGGGTGAAGGTTTTGGGGATAGGGTTGGTGTGCATTGTAGCTGGGTATTATAAAGATTTTGTGATTACGGTTGAAGGTTGGCGATATGAAGGTGGGTGCGAGGGGGGGGGCGGGGAGGGGGTGGGGCGTGCTGGGGTGGGGATGGGATATTTCGTTAAGTTTACTTGTTTGCGAGGCCGAGGGGTAGGGTTAGGGTTAAGATGTAGGTGATACTTTTTTTAAAGCTTTTTTTTTGTTATTGTTCTATCGAGGGATATTTTAACTATCAAAAGCTTTATATGCTACAAATATGTATAATTATGTAACATGTACAATTTCATGTAGGAAACTTGTTGATAATAGTATGATGTAAGGAAATCTTGATGTTGAAGGTTTAAGGAAAAAAAAAAGAGGATGGTGATCATGAAAACTAAAACTAAATAGTCACATATTATCATGCATAAGTGTTGTGTAATCATTATTTTTCTTAGTTAGGTTTAATCGTTTGATAGGTTATCTTTTTTATAGGTAGGGCTGGGTACCTTTTTTTTGTGTTATGGGTGTTGGCTTCTATCTACTTTTAATTTACTACGGTCGGGTCGGTTCATTTCTGCCTCCTGTGCTTTTTTTTTTTCTTACTATATATTGGACTCTTCCAAAATTATTGTTTCTTATCAAATAACTATATTATCAAAAAATTAAAAGTAGTTTCGCGTTGTCTTTAACACACATTTTTTTATATCAAGAAGCATTAAAAATGTTCCAATAATCGGCTTGTTATTTATTGGACATCTGTTTTCCCCGAATGGCATGATCTTTGAATCACTTTGATATCCAAATATCAAAGAATCTGATATTTTTTAATAGGGGGAGAAATGTGATTTAAACATATATGATTAAAGATGTGAATTTTAAGCTCTCAAGTTGTACGCTAACCACACTCGATTCCATAAGTGCTTAAAACTCTTTTCGTATTAACTCGATGCATTTATGATGAAGGGGAGAGCAGTATTGGTTACATGTTGGCTGAAATTTAAAAGTACCAAAGACCGACCATTTAAATTATTGTATTAGAGTTATAAGGTGGTAAAGCTTAGGTATCCATTCCCATGATCAAAGCTAGATACGGAGGGATTCTTCCCAGGGGATATTTCCTCTAGAATAGTATAGAAGTCCTTTAGGTATGAAAAAACGGGAGTAAAGTGCGATTAAGGGAAAAGTGCGCAACTGAGTGGAGCTCGTACATGGAACACACCCAACGTTTTATAGTTATGAAGGTATCGGATAAAGCGTTGAAGGGGTTGAAGAATTAAAAAGAAAGGTTAAGATAAAGGGTGAAAAGAAAGAAGCCCTTCTTATACTTAGGCAGAAACCAGGTTAATACATCTGCTATCAATAATCACAAAGATGATTGTGACACGTGCTCTCGACTTGACATCATGGTGACTCTAGTGATACAATTGCACAAACCCTTCCTAGCCACTCAAAATCTCTCAAAATATTTCTGTTTTATTTCTCACAGAGATTACACACATTTCCATCAACTTTCTCACTCCGAGATAGTTGGTATTGAAAAGGTGGCTGTCTGCTCCAGCCTCCGATCACTAAGATCAAGTGCACTATTGAGTCTAGAGCCAAAAGAGATCATCCATATTGAGTCTAGAAGTATGACTACAGTCACTTGGAAGAGATTGAAGTTTGTCGAGAGGATCAGAAGCAGTACAAGTTTAGAGAAGGTGATTTCCTAGAGAAGGTGATTTCCCATGACTTTGCCTACAAGACATAGTAGACATGTTATTTCTACTTGTTCAAAAGAAGCTGACCAATCTCATAATCGACGAACGGTATGACTTGAATGTGGCATTACGTATGTTCACCAGACGGATTATCATTCAAAAGAGGGTGGAAGATCTTTAATTAGGTGTCGAAAGTTACCAAAAGAAGATCAACCTTACCAAGCCAGACACATTCAGGTCAAATCTCAAGAACAAGAACACATACACTGCATATTCAGACCCAAAAGGAGTGATATATAAGGACCAGAACAACAGAAACAGATTGATGTACGTTGATGAACTCCATAAATTTAGTGATGGCACGCTCGATGATGTTCGGTCTGCTCTTAATGATATAGCTAAGGGAATAAGATGAAATATCTGCCAAAGAGGAAATGGAGTAGCTTAGACAAACTAAGGGCTTAGGTTATGGTTCAGGATATCGACAAACAGCTTTATGAGAGGAGGTTGATGTGGAATTTAGAGAAGTTCATTGGTGGAAGAGAATACGGGAATGACCTCAGGCTGCTGGAACAGACTATATGATTTTGTCATATTGTGTTCTATTTTATTTCAGGTCCATCTCTCATATATAATAATTCTTGTGAATATGTAAATAAATAATGTAGACTATAATTAGGCATATATATATATATATATATAAGTGGTTTTGGTATGAATTTTCAAGAATTTCTTAGTAAAGTCAAAAAATTTTAACTTAGACGTACTCAAACACATATAGATTCCTCATAATTTGAGGGGGAGCACTAAAATATTCCAATAATCGGCTTGTTAATAATTAGACATCTTTTTTCCCGAAACCATGAATATTTGAATCATTTGATATCCAAAATATCAAGAGATTTGATATTTTTGATAGGGTGAGAAAATGTGATTAAAATATATGATTAAAGATGTGAATTTTAAGATCTCAAGTGTACGCTAACCCATATATGTGCTAAACTCTTTCGATTAATCGATGCATATATGAAGGGGGAGCAGATGGTTACATGTTGGCTGAAATGTAAAAGTACCAAAGACCGACCATTTAAATTATTGTATTAGAGTTATAAGGTGGTTAAGCTTAGGTATCCATTCCTATGATCTAGCTAGAACCGTAGGGATCTACCCAGGGATATTCCACTAGATAGTATAGAAGTCCTTAGGTATGAAAAAAAGGAGTAAAGTGAGATTAAGGAAAAAGTGCCGACTGAGATGGAGCTAGTACTGGAACAAACCCAACAAGTTACTAGTTATGAAGTCTCGGTAATCGCTGAAGGGGTTGAAGAATTAAAAAGAAAACTTAAGATAAAGGGTGAAAAGAAAGAAGCCCTCCTTATACTTAGGCAGAAACCAGGTTAATACATCTGCTATCAAGAATCACAAAGATGATTGCTGACATTGAAGACTGACATCATGGACCCAGTGATACAATGCACAACCCTCCCTAGCCACTCAAAATCTCTCAAAAGATTTATGTTTCATTTCTCACGGAGATTACACGCATTTCTATCAACTTTCTCACTCCGAGTTAGTTGGTATTGAAAAGGTGGCAGTTTGCTCCAGCCTCCGATCACTAAAACCAAAGTGCACTATTGAATCTAGAGCCAAAAGAGATCATCCATATTGAGTCTAGAAGTATGACTACGGTCACTTCGAAGAGATTGAAGTTCATCGAGAGGATCAGAAGCTGTACAAGTTTAGAGAAGGTGATTTCCCATGACTTCGCCTACAAGACATAGAAGACATGTTACTTCTACTTGTTCAAAAGAAGCTGACCAATCTTATAATCGACGAACGGTATGACTTGAATGTGGCATTACGTATGTTCACCAGACGGATTATCATTCAAAAGAGGATGGAAGATCTTTAATTAGGTGTCGAAAGTTACCAAAAGAAGCTCAACCTTACCAAGCCAGACACATTCAGGTCAAATCTCAAGAACAAGACCACATACACTGCATATTCAGACCTAAAAGGAGTGATATATAAGGACCAGAACAACAGAAACAGATTGATGTACGTTGATGAACTCCATAAATTTAGTGATGGCACGCTCGATGATGTTCGGTCTGCTCTTAATGATATAGCTAAGGGAATAAGATGGAATATCTGCCAAAGAGGAAATGGAGTAGCTTAGACAAACGAAGGGCTTAGGTTATGGTTCAGGGTATCGACAAACGCTTTAATAATAGGATGATTAAGTGGAATTTAGAGAAGTTGTTGGTGGAAGAGAATTACGGAATGACCTCGGCTGCTATAACGGACTATATGAATTTTTGTCAAAATGTGTCCAATTTTATTTCAGTCCATCTCTCAAATATAATAATTCTTGTGAATATTAAATAATAATGAATACTATAATTAGGCTAATAAAAATATAATATATATATATATATATATATATATATATATGAAAAAATATATATATATAGTTTTTGAGTAAAATTTTCAAAGAATTTCTATGACCATTCAAAAAAATTCAAATTAAACGTCACAAACACCATAAATTTCCCTCATAATTTGAGGGGAGCATTAAAATGTACGCAATAATCGGCTTTGTTAATAATTGGACATCTTTTCCCCCGAAACCTTGAAATATTAGAATCATTTGATATCCAAAATATCAATATGATTTGATATTTTGATAGGGTGATAAAATGTGATTAAAAAATATAATTAACGATGTGAATTTAAGATCTCAAGTGGTACGCTAACCTCCCAATATGTTTCTAAACTCTTTCGATAATCGAATGCATTTATGAAGGGGGAGCAGATGGTTACAATTGGGCTAAAATGTAAAATTAACCAAAGACCGACATTTAAATTAATTGTATTAGAAGTTATATGGTGGTTAAGCTATAGGTTATCCCATTCCTAAGATCCAGCTAGAACCGAGAGATCTACCCATGGATATTCCACTAGATAGTATAGGAAGTCCCTTAGGTATGAAAATAAAAAAGGTGTTAAGTGAGATTAAGGGAAAAGTACGACTGAGATGGAGCTAGTACGTAACAAACCCAACAAGTTACTAGTTATGAAGTCTCGTAAGCGCTGAAGGGGTTGAAGAATTAAAAAGCAAAGTTAAGATAAAGGGTGAAAAGAAAGAACCCTCCTGTATACATTAGGCAGAAACCAGGTTAAAAACATCTCAACAAGATCACAAAGATGCTTGCTGACACATAGAAGACTACATCATAGACCGAGTGATACAATGTATAACCCTCCCTAGCCACTTAAAATCTCTCAAAATATTTCTGTTTCATTTCTCACGAAGATTACACGCATTTCTATCAACTTTCTCACTCCGAGTTAGTTGGTATTGAAAAGGTGGCAGTCTGCTCCAGCCTCCGATTACTAAAATCAAAGTGCACTATTGAGTCTAGAGCCAAAAGAGATCATCCATAAATCTCATTAGGACACTTGTCAAAATTATGCTTGCTAATTCACAAGAAAAAAGGGGGGGGGGGGGGGGTAAAGGGGGGGGGGGAAATTAAAAAAAAAAAAAAAAAAATTATTATATTATATTAATATATTTGGGGGGGGGGGGGGGGGGGGGGGGGTTTTGTTATTGGTGATTTTTAATGTTTTATTTTTTTGTGTAATTATGATGGTGAAAGGTTGATTTTTGCCAGAACATCTGAGTGATACTTAAGTAATCACAGTGAAGATGGAAATCCCGCTTGAGCCAACATCAAACAAGCTCTTGGTGGGTGACTTGTGAGATCCTATACGGATCAAACTTGTGATACTGTATATCGATTTGGTCCAGCTTATGAATTGATGAATGAATTTTAAAAAAGATAAAATTGTTGGTGTGTCATAAAAACCGTTTGCATTTTGACACACTGACTGATTTTCTAAATCGATTTTCAATCTTATGTCCATGGGAAGCCTCACAAAGGTATCTGGACATTGGAAAGATGAACACGAATTGATGGCTTAATCAGGAAGATAGTAACTTACCAGTTCACTCTTACTGTGTTTTTTGCTTTGAAATGCTCCGGTAATGAGAACGGTTAGTGCAGCTGCGAAACCCTGTCAAGGAGATTCATCGGAATGCTACCTAATCACAGGCAGTATTTATACTGAGTAACGAGGAACCGTGGTTGTTACAATCGTATTCGATGAAGTGAAAAAGCCACTTTCGTCCATATATGTTGTTTATCACTAACCCATTTATGCAGATTTCCTAACGGTGGTAGCAGTTTCCCGATGACAAGGCGAAGCCAATACCACATGCTCATACTCGACCGACATATGTAAAGACATCATGAAAGCTCAAGTACATGTTTCAAGACATCTGCTACTCTGATACCGTACGTCTTTCTTGAAGTGACTAAGTGTTAAATACAAAGAATCTCAAAGAAGTGTCTGTCACTCTGATACCGAACGTCTTTCTCGAAGTGACAAAGTGTTATAGTTAAAGATCTTTAAGAAATATGTCTTATTCAAGCTTTTAAGAACATTATAAGCATGTCAGTCCAAAAGTCACAAGTGCACAAGATGGCGACAAGAACACAAGATGATGATAAGTGATTATGCTTGGTTGATGATCTTAAAGAAGTTCAAGTTCATATTCAAGTCAAGCCTATCAGAACAAGCTCAAGCCTAAAGTCAAAGATCACTACATCATGTTCACAAGATGAAGTAAAGAAATCAAGTCTACGAGCACAAGACTGAAGACAAAGCATATTATGCTAGGTTTAAGTTTTTGTAAAATGGAATGACCTCCCTTAGGGGGAGATTGTTAGGAACACAAAAAGTGTCGGTTACTTCCATTATATCGTTTGATTGCTCGTAAAGTAATATTTGGAAATTAGATAGGCTAGCTTAGGAAAAACCCATGGAAAGACCATGGACTAAGCCCATTGGCCGCCCCTATCTTATGTATAAATACCCTCTCCACACATAGAGAGGGTGTTGGTTGGTTGTTTTTCTCACATAATCTAACATTCCATTTTTCTCTTCACTTTCTCTCACTATAAGCATCCTTCCAACCCCTTTCTCTCTCTAGATTTCTTCATAGTTCTTTGGTGTGTTATAGATTACTAGTATTCTACACATGATTAAGTAAATACATTCGTTTACCATTGATGCGTATTTTATTTTAAAATATATTTGGTTCAAGTTTTAAATTTATAAAACTCGATTCACCTGACAAACGCACTAACGGGCAGAGAACCCGATCGTGAGTAGTGTAGAGATGGTAAATCCGAGGTCGTCCCAAGAGCTAAGTGTTATTAGTTTTAATTTGAAAGTGTCACGTTTTGAGAATGGTTTTAAGATTGATTTTGAGATTAACAAGAAAGTAAATATGCGAAAAGTAAAGTAATAGAAGATATCAAGGAGAAAGGGGCGCTAGCCTAGCCATTTTATTACTACCGTTATAACTACGTTTTCCTGTGCAATGTTACACCATGGTTTTATTAGTGGTTTCTAAAGTCGACAGACCTGAATAGGTATATTTAGCCTGTCCTATAATTCTTGCGATCCCGAATCCCCTGAAAGTCACGAAAGTTGGGCAACCAAGTCATAGTGATTAATCCCAACTATCCCAAGAACTAGTCTAATTACCTATACAGATTATTAACCCTCTTTGAAAGAGTTCATGTACTTTTTATGTATATTAAGTGATATAGGCAGCAACTTGGTTAGTTCCTACACTCGGGATACGGTTACAAACCTACCCTAGTACCCTGCTAATCCCACGTTTAATTGGTAATCAAATAACAGGATTAACATGATCTAAACCACCCGCAATACTACCAAAACCCAGGGGTACATGATAGTCAAAGGATATATAATGAAACCATAGTCTAATAGGAAACAAACATTATAACGATAGTAAATTCATGTCTAGGCCAGCACTTGAAGTACTTAGCCACTCATAGAAATAACACAGCAAGAATTAATAAAGGTAATCTTAGATTGAAAACTCAAAATTCTTACAAAAGTGGGTTATGAACGATTAAATACAAAATTAAGATAAGTGTGATATCCCTTGGACTTCTGGTGGAATTCTTCGAGCAATGGAGGCCTTGTTCCCCCCTTGGAACTGCTATAGAATGGTTGATTTCGAATTGTCTGAATGAGGCCTCTATTTATAGGTTTCGAATACTTTACGTCGTAACCTTTTAGGGGTTTACGCCGTAAACTGCTAACGCGTACTTTCCATATTGCAGGCTTAAAAGATGTTACGGCGTAACCAAATGTCCATGTTACGCCGTAATACTGACTTAGATAACTCAGCATTCCATAATAATAATGCTACGGCGTAAACCTTGCGTGTGGTTACGTTGTAATGTCGCTAAATGACGTGTCTTGCCTTGAATAGGTTACGGCGTAACACAATCGTAGGGGTTACGCCTTAACTTCTTGTAAAAATCCATATTATCTTCATTTTTTTGTCCATTTCCCATGTTTCTTGTTACATACTTGCATTTTACCTGAAATAATGGAAAATAATCGTAATGTATCAATTCAGATTTATAAGACAATTGCAAGTTTTTCTGGGGAAATTAACACTAAAAAGTATCAATTATTTTATGTTATCAAATATCCCCCTACTTGACTTCTGCTTGCCCTCAAGTAGACCTGTTAGATGTTTATAAAAATATTTCTTGATTTGACTCAAGAATATGAATCTATAAAGACTTAGTTAGAAACATCAAAGTCGACAGACACCTGCGGAAAAGGGGAGTGTCAAAATTCACTCAACTCTCAACTAGTCTAAGTGTTCATTTTCGGGGTGATCGCTCAACTGCACAGTCATAACATGTATTCTATCATAAGCTTGGAAGTACACAAATCTGCACCAGTTAGAGTTAGGTTCTAAATAATTCTTAAATACAACATGTGTGACATAACACATGTTTATTAGGTGATATAAAAAGTTAAGATAGACATGAGATACACAATTAATTGGTGTTAAGATAGAAACACAAAACAAATAGTCCTATATAATCTAAGGTATCCATAACCGGCTACTGTCCATCCATAGTCTAAGTCTTCGAGTGCGAAAATCTAATCATATCATCAATATAGGTTAGCTAATGATGAGATCTTACGGAGCATGCTAACCCATTCATCACTAGGTGGCTTATAGTTGCACCACCTTTATACTTCAGATGGCTTATACTTGTGCCATGCTCAAAATCACTAGGTGGCTTATAGTTGCACCACCTTTTTACTTAGTTGGTTTTATAACACGTAACCAACATCAGGAGTTATATTACTAGGTGGCTTATAGTTGCACCACATTTTCTCCTTTTTTTTACAATACTCCTGTATATAACATATCACATATCACCCCACTTGAGATAAACAGTATCAAAAGTGATAATACCGAGGGGTCTTCCATGATCAAGATAATATATAATCAAAGTAAGTGCCAATCTTCGAACCATTTTCTTGAACCATGGACTTAGGTAGCCAAAAATTTCAACACAAAGATAAATATACACTACAGGGTTGCTAAGGCAAAATGGTGTAACGAAACATATAATAATGGGTGAAAACACAGATTGGCTTAACAAGGGTGATCTAGGGGTATCTTGCACTAATGATGAGTGTAACTAAAGTTTTTTTTAACACAGGAGGTCGACAAGTCAGTGTAACAAGTCGATAAACATACACATAATGGCTATTTGGGTAAATTCTTAAATGTTGCCTTCTCGAACCATCTATTCCTGGTAATCAATTAGGTCTCGAAATGATGTACAGGCCAAGTTCTAAAGTCTACATTACTACCGGCACACTCAATATTTTGGTGGATTTTTGTATAATGAGATGAAAATGGAACATCAGGCTTAAACCTCACCAAGTAATAATAAAGGGTAATGTGCATTCGGCAAAAATTAATTCTAGTTTAGTAAGAAAAACATGTCAAAATTTTCAAAATTGGCACCATTTTTCAAAGAAACTAGGAAAACGAAGGCAAGAATAGGTCAAGTGATAATTCTACTCCTATCCTCCCACTTGTTTTGTACAATGTCCCTATTGTACATTAAGGAAATGAAATAAACGGGAAGAGTAGAATTAGAACAAGAAACTCCCTTGAGCTTTGCTTCTGAACATATGAAATGTGATAAGCCAGCGGAGAAATTTAGAAAATCTCCATCTTAAGCAAGCTCATTTTCCCTTGTGATCACTAAAACAAACTAATAGCAAAAAATCGCTCAAAGAGAAATATACAAGAAATACAAACCTAACTCACTTTCGTAGGAATCACGGTTGCATTTAGCGAATGCAACAAGCCTTTTAAACCACTTGGTGACCCAAGTGGACGAGTTAAGTCTCGTGAGGGTTTCCAGAGAACATTCCCACAAAGTTCATTTAGATATACAAGGTTTAGCAATGCGTTAAAACTTAATTTTAAGGTTTTGCAGAAAGAGGTTACGACGTAACTCTGGTGGTTACGCCGTAATCATGTGGTATTTTAAATTTTAGTTTATAAGTTTACGGCGTAACCATAAGAAGGGTTACGTCGTAATTGAATAGGTTACGACGTAACCATGTATTTGACGCTGTAATTGCTGCTAAATCAGCAAATCTACCATAACATTACGGGTCGAGTCACTCTCGAAAGTTGCCTCCTAGCTGCTGGAACATGCAAAACAACTAATATGCGGAAAATGAAATTTATTGATAAAAAGACGGGTTGTCTCTTGACAAGCACTTTTATTTATTAACTAGTCTTTAAGTTAGACTCATGCCCACTCTACGTTTCGGTGTGGGCGTCTACATCAAACTCTTTCCGGATCATTTCTCTAAACCTTTATCCGTTTTTTCTTCCGAGAGGTAAAGCATCGTCCACTTCTTTGGTCACACAAACAAAACTTTATCCACTTTTAAATCAATATTTCTTAACTTCGAAGGTTTCAACCTGAACATAAGGTGGATCATACTTTTCAATTTCTATTCCCATTTCATCACGTTCCTCTTCTTCAAATCCATAGTCATGCCACCAATATGTGTTATCTATATGGACATCTTTACAGTATTTCCATATCTTATCAAGCATATGTGTAGGTTCCAATAATTTTCACAATGATAGATTTATTATAAAGATAAGATCAAGAGAAAGTAGACATGGAAAGGAAAAGTTTAATTGAAAAACAAAACTTACAGGTAAGAGATTACAGAGATAAATCCCTAAAGTGTAGGAGAAAACATATTGTCTATGTTTATGTATGGTGTGGGACAATTTGTACAAGAGAGGGGAGGGGGTATTTATAGCCTCTAATTGGGTTAAAACAATAAGGAATGGAGATTTAGGCTTTTGGGCTTTTTCTTAGTTGGCCTGTTTACATTAATTAATTATTAACTAGGAGCTAGAAAATACTAAATAACTCTAAGTGACTGAGATTTATTTGTTTCTAACAATCTCCCCCAAATTGAGGTCATTCTTTATTCGAAAAGTTGAGTTATAGCATTCCATGTTGATGTCTTCGGCTCTTAGTTCTTTGTAATCTTCCATTGACTTTTTGTGCTTGTTTGTAACTAACTTCACTTTGACTTCAAACTTCAGATCTTGTTTCTTCTTGAATAGATAGCTTGACTCTGGATTTTTTAATTCTTGAACTTCATGTGATCTTTGCTTGATTAATTTTGCCATTTCCTGAACTGTGAACCGACATACTCATACTTGTTGTTATCTTGAAAGCTTGTATTTTCTTTCTTCTTCAATACTTCATGTCATTAACTTTGTTGAAGAAGATATTGATTTCAGAGTTGCGGAAGCTTTATGTATGAATCTTTCTTGATATCTTGAGACTTTACGTATTTGAGTATGAGCATGTGGTTTTCATCGATTCCTTGAGTCATCTGTCTTTGTACCAAAATTAGTCACCAACAAAAAATATTTATTTGAAAAATCCACTTAATGTGTTCTAGAAAACATTTTTTGAACACATCTAAGGTTTTGATATTTTGAAGGGAAAGAGTATTAAAGACGATACTCAATCTGGTCGGTTGCAATAACCTCCGATTCCGTGAGGATCGATGATTACAGTACAAGTACTGCACCTGTGATCAGGTAGATTCATTATAAGAATCTCCTTGACAGGTTTTCCAGCTCAAAGCCTTTAAGTCCTCCAATACCTAAGTATCAGATTCCCGTATGCTTGCTGTTCTCTAAACTAGATGTCTGTAGACTAACACACTAATAGGTTTTCCAACCCCTTTTATCCTTTATTTCAATAGCAAATTCCTAGAGGAAAAAAACCTACCTTATGAGCCTAGGTTTTGCGTCTTGTTTGCTAAAAAAGATATTTTAAGGCCGAATGATCAGTGTAGACCATAGTTTTGGACATTATCAAATAAGATCTAAATTTGTCAAAAGCGTACACAACCGCTAAAAGTTCTTTTTTAGTGGTAGTGTAATGTTCTTGAGTGTCATTCATAGTTTTACTAGCATAATAAATCGGTCGAAATTTTTTATCAACCCGTTGTCCTAATACAGCCCTCACGGCATAGTCTCTAGCATCGCACATTAATTCAAAATCAGGTCCCAATTTGGGGCAATGATGACTGGGGAAGTTGTTAGTTTGTTCCTAAGGATGTCAAATGACTCAATGCATTCGTTAGAAAAGACAAATTTTGTGTCCTTCATTAGTAATTGAGTCATAGGTAGGGCGATTATTAAGAAATCCTTAATGAATCTTCTATAAAACCCAGCATGCCCTAAGAAACTTCGTATTCCCTTAATATTGGTTGGGTAAGGTAATTTGAACTTTAGGATTTAATCTGCGTTGGGGTTGAACTACAGGTTTAAAAATTATCTTCCGTCAAAATTATGTGAGTGCAAAAAGATGGGCTAATACCTTTAATATTGGCAACCTTTCATGCCAAAGCACTCTTATGTTTCGCAAGAACTCCAAGAAGTAAATCCTTTTCTTGGGCAGATAATAATGAAGACATCATAATGGGGAATTCTTGATTATTACCAAGGAAAGCATATTCCAAATGGGAGGGTAAGTCTTTAAGTTTGGTGGTAGGTTTCTCTCCCTCAAACATGTTCGCCGCAAAAGAGTGGATTTTGTATAACCTTCAGATTCATGTTCTAGATTTTCCAAAATCCGATTAATCAGGTCCTGTTCTCCTTCATTGTCATCCCATAGACTATTGATTTTGGTAGGTAAGTGATGATCAATGGGTTCAAATAAGAATGAGTCAAAAGGTTCCGAAGAGAAGAATTTTCTTAAAACATGTCAAAATGGAAAGGACGAAAAAATCAACAAAGGTAGAGTTGGCGCTGTGACATCATCTGAAGGTGGAAATCTCATGGATTTTTCAATGTCGAAGGTGATAGTTTCGTTCCTAAGTTTGAAAGAGATTTTTTATTGAAGACATCTATCATGGCATGAGCAGTGGCTAAGAATGGTCTTCCCAAAATGATAAGAATTTTGTGGTCTTCTTTCATATCAAGAACTACGAAGTCAACTAGGAAGACAAACCTATCGATTTTAACAATGACATGTTCCGCAATCCCTCTTGGAATTTAAGTGGATTTATTGGCTAATTTGATACACATACGCGTAGGTTTTAATTCACCAAGGTTTAATTTTAAGAACATTGAGTATGGCATAAGGCTAATGCTAGCCCCAAGGTCAGCCAATGCTTTATTGATTCCCCCTTGCCCTATAACGCATGGTATAGTAAAACTTTCGAGATCTTTTTCTTTGAGATGAATTTTGTTTAAAAACACTGTTGAGCATTGTTCATTCAATGTAATCTTCGATGCTTCGTTACCTCTTCCCCTTTGTGTCAGAAGATCTTTCATGAATTTAGCATATTTAGGCATTTGTTCTAGAGCTTCGATAAATGGAATATTTATACTGAGTCGTTAAATATTTTCAAAGAATTTTTAGAATTATTCTTTTTCCTTTTCCTTTTTTAGTCGTCTGGGAAATGGAATAGGAGAGGCAAAAGTTTCAGTTATATTTTTTTGACTGTTATGTGTTACCTCCTTTTTTGTTGATATGTTTTATGTGGTTTTATCTTGGGTATCATTAATTTCTTTAAGAGGATTCTTGGGTGGTTATAATTGAGCCTACTTCTAGTGGTTATGGCGTGTGCCAATCCTCTTGAATTTGTTTTGGTAAAGCTTGGGAGGCTCCCAACTCCTCTCCCATGTATCATTTCAGCAATTCGTCCCAGGTGGCGTTTAATAGTTTATATAGAAGAGGCTTGCTTCTTAAATATTTTGTCGTATTCTTCTTAATCTTCCAAAATAAGTTATCGTTTTCTCTTTATTTCCTACAAGATTCTTCAATGAAGGTGCTCAAGGTTTCTTCCAGTTTAGAGATCCTTCCTTCAGCGGAAAGTTTATATTTGTGTCGCGCCATTCAAACATCCTCGGTAATATCATTTATGTTTTGCTCAAAATTGTTAATTTGTTTAAAAACAACGTTTAGATAATGTTTTTGAAGTCGCCTTCCTTATACCAAGAGAGTGAATGTTTTGATAATTCGATATTGGCTTTTATCCTAACTGTTAGTGTCATTCTTGGAATAGGTCCCTTGAAATCCACCTTCCGTCTGGTTTCAATGTCCAGTCCTTGGTAGAAAATTTGTAACTATTCATGTTCATTAATTTTATGTTCAAGACAGTTATAGAGTGAGTCGTTGAATCGTTCCCATGCAAGATTGATGGGTGTCATTTTATATACTATTTCGGGGTCATTTAACCCCTTAAATCATGCAAATATGCCCACATTATGTGCTTAATTGTTTGTTTTTGGGTTTTTAGCACTTGGATGGCATTTGGAGGAAATACACATGACTTGGGCTCATTTGGAGAAGAAACAAACAAGACTACAGACCTACACCAAATCTCTTGAAGA
Source organism: Tanacetum coccineum (assembly GCA_026074375.1). Classification (NCBI taxonomy): domain Eukaryota; kingdom Viridiplantae; phylum Streptophyta; class Magnoliopsida; order Asterales; family Asteraceae; genus Tanacetum; species Tanacetum coccineum. The sequence goes on along the minus strand of BQNB010006163.1, from coordinate 40,429 downwards.
ATCGTGCTAACAGAGTGTGGAGACGGCGTCGCAAGCATAAAGAGACGCCGTCGCAATCTATCTAGTGACGACGTCAGGTTAAATTAAACTGATGGCATGAGGAGTAACCGACTGAAAATCAATCTAGAAGAATTCATTGGTGACTGACGCGACTATAACTGGACGCGTACGCGATGATTTATCTATATATATTAAACCGAATTTAGGGTTTTAAGTGTGTAACTTTGTATAACTTTTGGGAGCTGAACCCTAACTATTTTGTCAGCTTTTAGGCCGACTTTAGGGCCTCAAAACACTATTGTAACTGACCTTAAATTTCCACGTATTAATCATAAAATTAACAATCATTATCATTTAATAGTCCTATGTATATATGATTGATTTCTGCTCTTTCTTTAATTTATAACATAGTTAGGCTAAACCCTCCATTATATTTGCTTAAGATTGCATAAAAGTTGGATTGTAGAACCTTTACTGTTGCTTCTTAAGATGGAATGTGTGCGTTAAGCTTATAAAACTAGCCATATAAGCTATAAATTGGCATAAGACAGTCCTAGGGGAAATGCTAGAAGTGTAGAAAGGATACCAATCGGTAACCAATGATCCTAAACGCTACACCATAATAATTGTTAATCCCTCTTAAGATATTTCAATCGCATTTAATATACTCTTAGGGGCCTTGTAATAGTCTGCTAGGAAAACTATCAATCATGTTGAGCAAAGTAGGCAAAACATTGATATACCTAGAGGCAATCAAAGAAACTGGAATAATATGATGTCTCAAAGATTATGAAGTAATTTTGAGATGTTTAATAAAGCTTGTTATATTTGAGGAAGTTTTGATCACTTGTAGGTAGATTGTAAAAAAGGATAATCAAAATAGTTTTCAAAATACAAAACCTATTTGGAACATGCTAAGGGTGACTCACATAATTTTGCCAAAAAACTCACACCATCCCTAAAAAGAACATGGTTCCAAGAGCAGTACTAATGAAGTCTGGCCTAGTATCACTTAATACTGCCAGACAAGTTAATACTGCTCACCCAAAAATAACAATGAATAGTGCTAGACCAATGACAAATCTTTCCAAATTAGCATATTCAACTGTTAAGTGGCCATTAACAAGAATACAACATTTAAAAATAGTAATTTTAATCAGAGTGTTAATACTGTTAAGGATAAAAAATTTAATACAGCTAGGCCAAAAGAAGTAGTTTAAAGCTGCTAGCACCAAAAGCAGTAGTTAATGTGTTAATTAAATAATGTTAATGTTGTTAAGGGCCCTCATCTTGTTGGGTTTGCAAAAAAAAGACTAAAGTTTTAGACCAAGTTTTCTAAACACAATTAGTATCATCAATCACCCTAAAAAAGTTGAATTATGTTGATGCACAAGGCAGAACAAGTCAGTGATGCTTGGTGTCCCCAAAAAAACTGATTTTCTTAACTAAGTGCAGGGCAATCCGCAAATAATTTACATGAAAAAGGAGTGATTGATAGTGGATCTCGAAACCAAGGCACATGACCAGGGAACATGTACTAATCATAACAGACTATTAATGATTGATGGAGGATATCGTTGCCTTTGGAGGCAACCCCAAAGGAGGGGAAAATCACAGGAAAAGGGACAAATCAAAACTGGTAATTTATGATTTTGAGAATGTGTATTTTTGGAAGATAGTTAAAGGTTACCCTCTTTAGTGTCACATCAAATGAGTGACAAAAAGAATAGTGTTCTCATTTAATGACACTGAAATGCTGCTTGTTTTATAACTCCTAAACTTTAATGTTACACGATGAAAGTACAATTTTACTTAAAGTTCCCTAGAAAGAACAATATGTATATTTGTTGATTTAAATAATGATGTTTCTTCTAAAGGAGGTCTAACTTGTCTCTTTTCAAAAGCCACATCCGATGAATCTGAACTTTGGCATAGGAGGCTTGGACACATAAATTTCAAAACTATGAATAAACTAGTTAAGGGAAATCTTGTAAGAGGTTTACCTTCAAAACTTTTTGAAATTCATCAAACCTGTGTTGCTTGTCAAAAGGGAAAGCAACATAGAGCTTCTTGTAAGTCCAAAACAGTAAGTTCAATCAGCCAAACCTTTGCATATGTTTAACACATGGATTTTGTTTGTTCAACATTTTGTAAAAATCTTTAATGAAAAATAGTATTGCCTAAGTTGTCATATGATGATTACAATAGGTTTAGTTAGGTTTTCTTTCTAACTACTAAAGATGAGACTAGTGGCATACTTAAGTCCTTTATAACTAGAGTAGAAAATCTAATAGATCAAAGGGTTAAGGTAATTAGGTGTGACAATGGAACTGAGTTCAAGAAAAAGAGATGAATCAGTTTTGTAAGAGAAAAGGTAATAAAAAAAGAATGTAGTAATAGCTAGAACTCCTCAAACAAAATGGAGTAGTGATAGGAAAAATAAACACTAATTGAGGCTGCTAGGAACAATGCTAGCTAATTCTATCTACCTACTATTGTTTGGGCTAAAAGCAGATTAATACGCTTGCAAAGTGCAAAATAGGGAATAGTAACTAAGCCTTCAGAACAAGACCCCTTATGAACTTTTTTCTTGGTAGAAATCCCACTTTAGGGCTTTATTAGACCATTTGGGTGTCCTGTCAATTCCTCAATTACGCATAGATCACTTAGGCAATTTTTGATGAGAATTCCTAATGAAGGATTCTTGTGTTGGGATACTCAATCATATTAAAAGCGCATTTAAGCGTAACAAAAGAAAAACTAGGATATTTGAAGAAACCTGCATATCCAGATTTAGTGAGAATACACCTAATATTGCAGGAAGTGGACCAAATTAGCTTTTTGATATTGATGCACTAACAAAGTCAACGAATTATAAGCTAGTTGTTGTAGGAAATCAGTCTAATGGTAATGCAGGCACAAAAGCATATGATGATGCAAGTAAAGCTAGAATGGAGACAATACTTGGCAAAGATTATATTTTGCTACCATTGTGGACTGCTGATTCATCATTCTCTTAAACTTCAAAGACTCCTAATGCTGGTTTCAAACCTTCAGGAGATGATGAAAAGAAGGTTACTGAAGAACCAGGAAAAGAAGGTGGTGATTCAAGTAAAGATAGTAAATGCAGTGATCAAGAAAAGGAAGATAATGTTAACAACACTAACAATATTAATGCTGCTAGCACAAATGAAGTTAATGTTGTTGGTGGAAAATCAAGCATTGAACTTCCGGATGATCCAAATATGCCTACTTTGGAAGGTATTGTCTATTCAGATGATGATGAAGATGTTGGTGCAGAGGCTGACATGAACAACTTAGATGCATTTATACCTGTCAGTCCTATTCCAACTACAAGAGTATACAAAGATCATCCAGTTGAATAAATTATTGGAGAGTTGAATTTAGTACCTCAAACAAGAAGAATGACAAAGAATTTGGAAGAACATGGTTTGTTTAGTTTAGTTCATCAAAGAACAAACCATAAAGACTTTAAAAATTGATTGTTTGCCTGCTTCTTATCACAAGTAGAACCCAAGAAGGTAATCCAAGCAATGCAAGATCTAAACTGGATAAAAGCTATGCAGGATGAGCTTCTACAATTTAAATTACAAAAGGTTTGGACCTTGGTGGATATACCAAATAGAAAAAGGCCCATAGGCACTAAATGGGTCTTCAGGAATAAAAAGGATGAAAGAGGAATTGTGATTAAAAATAAAGCAAGATTGGTTACTCAAGGGTACACATAAGAAGAATGGATTGACTGTGATGAAGTCTTTGCCCCTGTTACAAGAATTGAAGTAATTAGGCTATTTTTAGCCTATGCCTTATTCAAAGACTTTGTGGTGTACCAGATGGATGTCAAAAGTGTTTTTCTTTATGGTAAGATTGAAGAGGAAGTCTATGTTTGTCAACCACTAAGATTTGAAGATCCAGACTTCCCTGACAGAGTATACAAAGTAGAAAAGGCACTTTATAGACTGCATCAAGCTCCTAGAGCTTGGTATGAAACCTTGTTAACTTATTTGTTGGACAATGGGTTTTAGAGAGGAAAGATAGACAAGACTTTGTTTATCAGAAGGGACAAAGGTGATATTCTGTTAGTTCAAGTGTATGTAGATGATATCATTTTTGGCTCTACAAAGAAGTCATTATGCACTGATTTGAAAAATCGTTGCATAAGAAGTTTCAACAAAATGAGTTCTATGGGTGAACTCACATTCTTCTTAGGACTGCAAGTAACAGCGAAGGAGGATTGGGCTTTTTATCAGTCAAGTACAATATGAGATTAGAGATTTGAAGAAAAATTTGGTTTAACCTGATGTCAAGACAGCAATCACACCTGTGGAAACACAAAAGCTTTTTTCACAAGATGAAGATGGTGAAGAAGTGGAATGTATCATATTATGATAGATTCAATGATGGTTCATTGATGTATCTTACTTCTTCTCTCTGACACACACACCACACACACACACTTACAGTGAGTGCATGTACAAGATACCAAGTCAACCCAAAAATGTCACATCTACATGCTGTGGAAAAGAATTTTTAGATACTTAAAAAGTCACCCCTACAATGGGCCTTTGGTATCCAAAGATTCACTTTTTGATTTGGTATCATACACGATAGTGATTATGTTGGGAGCATAGCTTTGGATAGGCGTCCACAACAGGAGGTTGCAATTAATAGGAAGTAGATTAATACATGGAAACAATGTAAGAAAACAGACTGTGGTTGCAAATTCCACAACAAAGCTTGTTAATAAAAATATGTCAAAAAACTTTATTTAATTTTTTACGAACCTCTCAAAGTTTTGATAAGAACAAAATGTAAAAACGTAAAGACGGCGGAAAATTAAACTTTTACAAATTATTAATTCGTGGGGAAAATTTCATTTCTAAGATAAGTGTCCATTAAGGTATGAACAAACAAATCATAAGCATTATTCTAGTGATCAAGAAAAAAATTTTTCTCTCAATCCATTACATTTTTTACAAAACTAATTATAAAAAAAATATTTTCTAAATAAAAGAAATGTTTAATTAAAAACAAAAAAAATGTAAATTAAAAAGACCCCCCCCCCCCAAAAACAAAAGCTCTACAATCCAGATACAACCTTCCTCACAAAAGACAAAAAAAGGGATGCAGAGACTAGGTGCGGCCCCTATAGGCCTGGCGGCCCCTTATAAATATGGGACCTGCCACCAGTTACCTTTTGGTTTCCTGTCCTATAAAACTGGTCCACCCATACTACTTAAAATCATTTAGGTTTATTATTTCTCTCTCTAAAACTTCTTTCTCTCACAAAACTCTGATCACTAAACATACTTAGATCTTGTTTCAAGTGGATCTCTCTTCTTCACATCTCTTCCCTCTCATTCAATGTACAAAAAGCAAAGACCGACATACGTATTCATCAAGCAAATGAAGTGGTTAATTAGTGATCATCTCCTCTTTTCTTCTTAAGTACCAAACCTCTATTGCATTTATCCCTATGTGTATTTGTGTGATTCGATATTGTGTAATCCGATAGTGTAGATTCTTGTGAGTTGTATATCTTGTGAAGATGGTAGATTGTTCTAGCTAAGATTAGGACTCAACATTTAGCTTAGTGTCGGAAAATAACATAAGCGACATGTAAACGGTTTTCTCCGCCTAAAGGGAGCTTGTTAACATAGTGAAATCTCGAGTCGGATACTCGGGAAGTGGAGTAGGACGAAGAGGTGCTTCATATCCGAACCACTATAAAATCTTGGTGTCTTGGTTTGGTTGTTTCTTTCCTTATCTCTTTACATTATTATTGTTGTTATCTAATTTTAGTTTAGATAGTTATTGCTTGCTCATATTGTGAATTGGTTAAAGATATAACTCGGATCTAAACATTTTTGAAAGTAAATTTTTCTTTAAAACGTAAAACAAACGTGTAAACTATTCAACTCCCACTTCTAGTTTCCACAATTAGTATCAGGAGCAAGGTCACTCAAGATTTTTAAAAAAAACCTGTTATTTTAAATCATATATCAATCTTAGATTCTGAAAAATATCTAGAAGGGCAATCTATGCAAAGATCACCACTCTTTGAAAGTGATAGTTTTATTTATTGAAAAAATAGTTTACGAGCCATATGTTAAATCAAAAGATCTGGAGATCTTATTGTTCATGTATTACCATGGTGAATTTCAACCTAATGAACAAAATCCGGAACCAAATTAGATAGGTTATCCCTTTTGAGAACAATAAGCCCCCGATATCTCAAAAAGAGACTTGGCAAAAGATATATTGAAGCAAAAATGGATATTTTACTTATGCGTTTTCCAGAAAAGAAAATGAAAGAAATTTCATGTGTACACATCAAAAGAAATTTTGGAAAATTTTCTTGATATATCTACACATCACGTAAATATGCCAAGTCAAACAATAATAAGATCGACCTATTGATTGGTTCAACAATATGAACAATTCGTTATTTCAGAAACGAATCATAGATAAGTGCTTTTGCAGATATTAATACTATTATTACTAGTCGTAAAGCTCTTAATGAAGGTTATTCAAGTAAAACTGACTGTAAGGAAAGTTTCTTAGGGCTCTACAACTCCCAAAATGGAAGCAAAGGGTCACTGCGATGGAAGAGTCGAAATACTTAAGTCACTAATCTCTTGATGAACATATCGGGAACCCTCAAAAAATTATTACGAAATATCATCAAGAAAGATTCTAAAATAAGTCAAAGCCAAAAGTTGAAAGGATCTATTGCATTTAAAGGCTAAGAAAGAATCGAGTGATTAAAGTGTTTGACTTCCGATACGAAAATAAAGAGTACGCAAGCTGTAATAGACTTCAAGAAGTATCTTTAAAATAAGAGGTAGATTCGTGGACAACCCTCGGAATCCAGTTCAAAAAGACGTTTCGAAAGAAGGCGTGATGAAAGAACATAAATGATAGAAAAAAGCTTTAAGATGCGGGCGACCTAAATCATCTAATGGAGAATTTCCAAAACCACCGAAAGATAAGACCCAAAGAGCTTTTGTCGGAAGGCTCTTGGAGCGATAGCGATGAAAAGATGATGGAAGAATGTCAAAAACAAAACTGTCTTTAGCTCATGCATCAAGTTGAGATATGCCTTAGGAGTCGACTTGGAACCCAATGAGTGATAAGGATAGCGGAATTACGCCCAAAACACATGACGGGTAACCAAAAGCTCTTCTCAATCTACAAGGCATACAATGGAGGTAACGTCATTTTTGGTAGTAATCTTCGCGGTAACATCAATTGGCAAATGTAACACATATTCTAATGACTCTCCAAGATAATAATGTAGAACATGTTGATAACTAGGAGATTATAACTTGCTAAGTATAAGGACAAATAGTGATAATAAGTGTAGAGCAACTTTTATGAACATGATATGAAATCACTACATGACAGTAAAGTCATAGGTAAGGTTTAGGAAGAAAGGCTTATATGTGATGAAATTAGGAAATAAGCCAAAGGATCAAATTTATCTAGCAACGATTGATGAAAATCCACATTCTGGCATAGGAGATTAAGTCATGCAAACACGCGTCTCATTCAATCGTTGGCTTCTAAGGAATTAGTTAGAAACCTACATAAGCTTAAGTTTGATCAACATTTTTGTAATGCTTGCAAAATCGGAAAACAAACTCACGCTAGTCACAAAGCTAAGAATATAGTCTCAACGACTAGATGCTTAGAACTTCTCCACATGGATCTCTTCGGTCCATCCACCGTATGAAGTACGAGGAAACCGACTACAACCCTAGACAAAGTATCAGACTACTCTAGGTATACTTGGACTAGATTCCTTAAGAATAAAACTGAGGCCTTCGATCAATTCGAAATATTTAGTAGGAAAATCCAAAACTAATTAGGTTGTTTAATAGTGTCAATAAGAACCGACCACGGTAGAGAATTTGATAATGAGGTGCAATTTGGAGAGTTTCGTAATGCCAATGGTATTACACATAACTTCTCGGCTCCACTCCCACACTCAATCAAATGTTCGTGGCCGAAGAGAAAAAAATAGGGACACTTAAAAATGAGCATGACAATGATGAACGAGCAATCGTACACCAGACAGAATAAAATCAAACTACCTACACTACAAAATTTTTGGTGTAAACGAGTAGATACATCAACAAAATTCTCACCGAATCCTCATTATAGTCCATATCTAGAAAAACACCTATCCGAAGCACTTAAGAGGAAGGAAACCTATGTAGATTAATTTTAGAGTGTTTAGAACAAGTGCTTCATTTTGAACACTAAAGACACCTACCAAGTTTGACACAAAGGCCATACGAAGTGTCTTTAAGGTTACTACCCAAAATAAGTAAAGCCTACATCAATCCTTAAAAAACACCCTAAGAAAATCAAAGAATCACTCAACGTTACATTTGATGAAACCCCTCCACCTTCTAATACATCACCCTTGGTGTATGATGACGTAGATGAGAAGAAGCCATTAGATAAACCGTAAAAGAAAAACCTAGAACATGTTGTTGAGGATGAAACCTTTAATATTTAGAAATAACAAAATAGTCAATATTAAGAAACAAGGAAACCATCCCTTTCTAAAATATTATAGGAAACCTTAACCAAAAACCCTAAGGTCACAAGCCCAAAACCAAAGTAACTTCTTTGTTTTTATACAACTATAGAACCTAAGAATATGAATGAAGCGTTAGGAGATAAAAGTTGGATAGTCACCATGCAAGAAGAATTAAATCAATTCGTTGCTAACGACGTTTAGGAGTTAGTTCCACAACCTAGGAATATGACAATCATAGGAACTAAATGGGTATTTAGAAATAAGTTAGCATGATAAAAAAAAAAGAATGGAGTTGATTTCTCTAAATAAGGCTAGGTTATAGTTGCTCAAGGCCATAATCAACAATAGGGCAATCGATTATGATGAAACTTAAGGCTCCGGGCCAGTTGCTAACTTTAGTCAATTACGATATTATTTAGCTTATGCTTGTGCCTAGAATTTTAAACTATTCCAATGGATGAAAAAGTGCATTCGTAACACAGTTTTTTTATCAATGAGAGAGATACGGCACAACCTCCGGATTTAATTGATTCCGAACAACTGTATCAATGTCTATAAACTAAAAGAAAGCTTTATATGGTCTTAAATAACACCCAAAGCTTGGTAATGAAAGATTAAAAACTTCCATATGAAACCATAGAATATAAAATAGGAATGGTAGATAACACTCTTTTTACTAAGAAGAAAAGTTCAAATCTCATCATTGTTCAAATATATGTCGATGACATTATATTCGGTTCGACTTGTCAAGACATGTGTGATGAATTTGCCAAAATCATGCATGACGAGTTTCAGATGAGCAAAAGAAGGTGAACTTAAAATTCTTCTTTAGATTTGCAAATAAAACAAATGGAATGATGGTTCTCTTTGATCCAATCTAAGTATATTAAAGAAATGCTTAAGAAATTTGGTCTAGAAGATTCTAAACCAATGAAAACCCCCATGTCCTCCGATACTAAACTCACGAAAGATGAAGAGTGTGAGTCGGTAGATAGTACCAAGTATCGAGGCATGATAGGTAGTTTATTATACCTAACGACAAGTAGGCCCGATATCATGTTTAGTGTCTGCCTTTGTGCCCGCTTCCAAGAGGCTCCCAAAACCTCTCACCTTGAAGTGGTTAAGCGTATCTTCCGATACATTAAAGGCACTACGCACTTAGGATTATGGTATCCTAAGGGGACTGGCATAAAAACCGTAGTATATGCCAAAACTGATCATGCGAGAGATTATGTGGATTGAAAGAGCACTAGCGGTATTTGTACGTTCGTGGGATGTTGTTTGACATCTTGGTTCTCGAAGAAACAAACCGCTCTTGCTATATCCACTACCGAAGCCGAATACGTAAGCGTCGGAAAGGCATGTCAACAAGCACTATGGATGAAACAAGCTCTCATCGACTATGACGTACGACTCGCCGACGTTCCTATCATGTGTGATAACAAAGGCGCGATTGACCTTAGCAAAAACCCGGTGCAACATTCTCATACCAAACACATCGAAATTCGTCACCACTTTCTTCGTGATAATGTCCAGAAAGGACATATCTCAATCGAAAAAGTGCCGTCTGTCAACAACATCACCGACATTCTTACTAAACCCCTTAAACGTGAATCGTTTAACTATCTACGTCTTGGTTTAGGAATGATGGAACATATTCCATAAATCATATTAGTCCGCTTCTCCTTCTTCTGTCTTAATTCTAGTCTGTGTTCCATTCCGTGTCGTGACAACTTGAATACTTCATCCGAAGTACTTCAAGCATTTTTAATTCGCGAAATGCAAATTAAGATGTCACTCTTCTTCGTAAATTTTTTGTCAAAAACTGAGTCCAAAACCCTTTACTGAGGCGCCCCCCATACCATAGGCGGCCCCTAATATATTTGGAACCGCCAGGCATTATGGGACTGCCATCAGCAGACTCCCATCTTTTACACTTAACTAAAAAATTTCAATTCACATTCTTCTTTGCAAGTGACGAACACAAACACAACCACTTAAAAAACTCAAAACCACCCATTAAAACATAAATTGAAGATAAAATCAACACCTACAATCATTCACAACATCTTAAAGATCATCAATTGTAAGTCATTTCATCCATTTTCTTTCAATTTGAGTCTAGGGTTCATGATGAACATCAAAATTGAAATTAGGGATTTTCCATTTTTCTTTCAATTTTGTACAATTAGGACTACTAAAATACAATGTATAACTAATAAATGCTTTCCCGAAGACATAAGGAATTTTGCAACATTGGTGAGATTGTATAAAAATTGATTTTGAACCAAAACCCAATTTCATCTTCAAATCACTCACGTTAGGAACAAAATAAAATTGTTGTTATGCATTGTCAATACAATCTAAAAATGTTTTCAAACACATGCATAATGATTTCACGAACAAATTGTCGAATACATCATTGCAAAATGAATGTTTTTGAGTTGATGGAATTGAGCAAATCAAATTAAGGAGCAATATGTGTTTAAACTCCTTATGATTTTATTTTTAGGATCGAGTTTAATCGTTAACTCCACACATTTGTTGCATACATAGAATACACAAGACACAAGCCTTAAAACTTCTATAACAAGTATAAAACAATTAAAAATATGATTTTATTATCTTTGTCATTTTAGGGTTAACAATTGCCTCGAGTTACCAGACTTGATCATCAAAAGACACGAAATTACATACCTCTCATATCAAATGAATTTAATCAACCCTTACCAAACACAATGGCAAACCTTGAAAAATGGTACTTTCATGAGGGAAGGGTTGTGAGTTAAAAATTCAAAAATATGAGTCATATTCGTGCCAAGTTTGAGTCAATCATTTTGATTGTTTGTTAATATTAACGAACAAATTATACCTTATTCGTTTGGTTCTCGAAATTCTATATGTCACCTCACTTTTACCTTAATTCCGAGGTTCATTTTTGGTTGACAACTTTGTCATTCAAAACAAGTCATTCTCTCTTACTCTTGAGAAATTCAGTCAAATTCTAAAAATCTACTTCAAAGGTCAAGCCTCTCACACCGACATGTGGTTACTCGACCACTTGTCAATAAGTGTTCCGAGTAAAGGTCCTTATAAGACCACTCCTCCCTCTCCAAGTGTCATTAAGTATTTTATTCAAATTCCTCGACAAGGTCAAGAAACTCGTTATATTGTGATAACCAAAAAATAAGAAAACAAATAAGAGTTTGAAAAAAAAGAAAAAAAAAATAAACCATTGCCGTATGTGATAACGAAATCCTAACCACGAGAGATTCATACTCATAAAAACCTTCGGATTGACATTATTTCTCAAAACGCCATTTGTCCTAGGAGGACAAATGATCAAGTCTCATCTTGTTCATTGTCACATGCTTTATTGCATTGAGACCTCTACATCATTACAATCTAGCATTTTTCATTCTCAAAAGAATGGAAAAGACTCGAAACAAACCAAGGGAACTTTTACCTTATGGAATGCTTTTGACTAAATTGTTCAACCATATTGTGTCTATCTCTCCTAGCTAGCATTCGATCATTACCTCGCACATGATCGAGTCATGCATCCGCTCGCTCCTCGTTACGAGCGAAAGACGAGAGCAGATCAAGGCAAGAAAAGACCTCATGAGTCAAATGTTAGCTCCTCCTGCACCACTCAAAATCATCCTTCTTCATCTCTTCCACTAAATGCCACAGTTGATGAACATGAATATAATCAATTCATTCTAACTCGAACCTATTAACCTTCCCCAAAAATCCTCTTCTTCCATCTATATTATTCCCCTAGAGTCCATCAAAACCCTCCTCATGAAAGTCACACTTTAAACACCTATCTCTCTGAAACCATAAATGTCTATACTCAACAAAAAGAAGCTCACCGGGAAGGGTTAAGGTCAATTGGACAAGCCATCAAGAACATGATGAAGAGGAAATGCAAGTAAACATGTTTATCATGTTTTTGAATACATTTACTTATATCTATATTTATTAAGAATATTATAACTTCTTTAATCCTTCTATTAGGACATCCTTTTTTCAATACTAAGAATCTTTTCAATTTAAATCCATCTTTACTAAATGAAATTTGCATGACTAGCAAATTATAGATTATTATATGCGTATAATACCTCACTATTTAGCCAAATGATTTATGGTTAAATCATAAATCCTTGTTTAGATTACTTTAATATTTGAAATGAGTGGATGCCAATAAAATCACTCGACTTAAGAAAAGATAAAACCTGGAAAATTTTCACCTTTTCCAGAAAACTGCCCCATAAATATTAGGTTGATCCCCAAACATATTTGGACCGCCAGACATTAAGGGACCGCCTACAGAATGTTAAACGCATACCTATGAATATGCCTCCATTTACTGTATCATACCTCTCTAATCGTATAGACCTTTAAGCTGGCATTTCCCAATTGGCTAAACCAATATTGGCCCCTTCCTTCTTCCTAAACAAGGCTTTGCCAAATTTATTAAATTCCAAACTTCCTATTATTTAATACACACAACTCTATACTTCACCACCATATTCATCTCCCTTAAATCTCTCTTCTTCTTTATTAATGTCTTGCTCAAACCACCAATCCAACTTCTCTAAAAAATCAAGAATGACGGTTAGACAAGTATGAACGCGCAAAACATCCACTCTAAAATCATCACCTCCTTCCTAAAATGACTCACCTCCTCTTCCTCAAAGAGACTATCAACAATCTCCTTCACCACCATCATACGACCCTTAAGAGATCAAATGAAACAAACCAAATCCACAAAACATCTTCCACCATTCTAATTTACTCACAACCATCTGATGCCTACATTCAAGCACCACCTTCAACCACCCTACCACAATAAATACATCCCTCCGTTCCATGCTTAAGTTGAATTTCACTCAAGTTTTTGTCATTGTTGCAAGTTTTCTAGACACCAATTCCACTCCTTGAGAAACGAAATCAACTTCATTCACTTTCTTCTAACCCGTCCCATACCTCCAACCCGTATCCCTCCAAATCATATGTCACCAACCCCTTCTTTTTTCCTCTTTAATTAATCATTCTCATATGATTAATCTACCTAAATAATCGACCTTTCATCTTTTGATTATGGCATCTTCTACTTTTCAAGAGTTCACTAGTGTAGATCTATGCCTTATTATGTCTCTATGATAATCTACTTTCTATTGTAATGCTTCATACAAATATTGTATGAATTTGTCATTGCTCGTATTAGATCTAGTTTTATTTTATGTTGTAATGAAATGTATTAGGTTATATTTACTATGTATGAGTATACTTGATTGTTGAATGAAACTCTATTTAAGGTGACTTAAATATCACGATTTACTGCTTTAAAGGATATTTTTCTTGCACTTGTACTCTAAACATTGTTTTGTAGTGCAAACAAATTTTGTAAGATCATCCCATTGGAGCCCACAAAGAGGGGGATCTCACATCCCAGGGTAGTCTGGATATCTTCGATTCTTCTTTCCCTACAATAACTCGACGATGATCCTTTTTGTGAATTCACAAAAAGGGGAGAAATGAACCAAAACTCATTAATAATTTGTAACTATTAATTTTATACAAAATGAGTTTATATTTTAGTCATCATCAAAAAGGGGTGATATTGTTAAAACAAATAATGTCAAAAAACTTTTATTTATATTTTTCATACCTCTCAACGGATTTGATAATAACAAAATGTAAAAACATTTACGATAAAAATAAACGTGTAACAAATAATTAAAATATTGTAATTTTATGTATGTATGTATTATTTAAGTTAGATGCGTAAAATTTCATTTTCAAAGATAGTGATCACTTATTGTAATGAAGCAAAAACAAATCATTAAGCATGTTATTGATCAAGAAAATATTTTTTCTCGTCATCCATTTACATTGTTTTTTACAAAAATTTTAACAAAATTAATATATACAAAATAAATTTCTAATTAAAAGAAAAGTTTTATTAAAATCTTAAAATTTGAAATTCAAAATTTCCCCCCAAGACAGAAGCTTCTACACCAGATACAACCTTCTTTACAAAAAGACAAAAAAGGGAGCGGAGTCTAGGTGGCGGTCCCCTTATAGGCTTGACGGCCCCCTTTTATATATGGGACCGCTAGGACCGCCACTAGTTACCGTTGGTTTTTCCTGTCTATAAATACTGGTCCACCCCTTGCTGAAAATCATTACTCTTTGCACAAAAATTTTCAGTCTATTATTTCTCTCTCTAAAACTTCTTTCTCTCACTAAAACTCTTGATCACTAACATACTTAGATCTTGTTTTAAGTGATCTAATCTCTTCTTCTCATCTCTTCCCTCTCATTCAAGTGCAAGAGAAGAACACTCGTATGCCGCAAGAAACAAGTGTTTATTAATGATCTCTCCTCTTTTTTCTAACCAAACTACCAACCTCTATTTCATATTATCTTGATAATTGCGTGATTCGGATATGTGTAGAACTGATAGGTGTAGATCTTGTGAAGTGTGTATATCATGTAACGTTCTCGTGCTGGGTTTTGTCATTTTTGGCTTTGATTTTGTCCTTTTCTTGGATATCCGTTTCCTGCACAATACAAATGCAAAACATACAAATACAATGTATTTTTGGTACGTTTTTAGTCATTTAAGTCTGATTTTAGTGGTCAAAGGTATGTGTAATTAAACACGTATCAAGGTGCAAGGATTTCTTCTCTCAAGGTGGTATATCATTCTTAAGCCTTAGGCGTTACATGTATCTTAGGGATTAAAGCATTCACATTTGCTGATTATAATATATCTTAGGGATAAAAGCAATGGTGATATTGTTAAACCCTAGCCAATAGAGACTTTACCCACGTACCACTTAATGGCAATCTATACACTTAGTCCACTTGTCCAACTATCCATTGGAATCATAACGTTATTTGTTAAATTATCTAGGTCACTTGCTAGTCAACACGATCAATAAACCATCGGCAATATCCAATTAACTAGTTAAGCCCAAAGCGTATTCTAGACACATACTTAGAAGGACAATACTTGTGTAACTATTATTCTAGATGTATAAATTACTATATGGAGAGCTATCCCGGACTCTAGATTCGCTTGGTCCACTTTGCTAGATCGAGTTGAATGATAGGTCACATACAACAGCGCGTAAAGAAGTATATATTGATAAACATAAACAAGCACTCAACGATAAATCAAGAAATTGATATAAACAAATACCAAACATTCAGATCTTCATAATAATGGCTAATACCCGAAGGTATTAGCCTTCAAACGTCATAATAAATACAAGAGTAATAATTTAGCCAAGGTAAACTAACCGAGTTAACGAATGATACCAAAAACTGAACGATTACAAAAGTATATGAAATTACACGATGTCTCCTATGGAATTGAATACGTTGCTCGACCTCTTCTACTCTTTTTCTCCTCTGAAAATCGACTTTTGTGGTTTAGGTATCGAGAATATGATTTAGCACACTTAAAACTCGTTTTTGAGTTTTCTATTTATAAGGTCTGGAAGTCGGTTGGATACGGCGTATTGGGGATTTCTTGGAGTAGGGACCACGTTTGATATCTTCTAGAATATTATATTGATTCCATATCTTGAATACGGCATATTGAGTCCTCTGGATACGGCGTATTGATCTTCATTCCTTTTGTGGTCTTTGGTGAGTGCAGGCACGGATACGCCGTATCTTCCTTGATGGATATGGCGTATTGGTCTTTAGAACAGTAATCTTCAAAATATCTTCATTTAAGCTCCAGAATGCGCGCCTTTTGCTAAGTTTCACCAATTACTCCATAATTACTACAATTCTTAAATATAAACGATTAAGTAACAATTCTTTGCAATAACTATACAAAATGGGTTAATATCGTGGGATAAATGATGCTATAAAATAGACGTTATTTGATGTCATCAAATATCCCCCCACTTGAATCCTACTTGTCCTCAAGTAGCCTTTAGAAGTTTATAAAAATGTATCCCTTAAGGATATTTTCCGTTAAAGCACTTATTCGATCTATTACAAGTACACAACCAAACACCTCACGAAATAGGAAGATGAAAACACTCAAATCACTCAACTAATCTATGTGGTAACATGTAACTAATTCGCTCAATTGCTCGGTCGTGACGAGTATTCTATCATAAGCTTGGCAAGGATACACATCTCCACCACTAAAGCCAAGGAGTAACAAGTTTATAAAGGTAAATATGGGTTTTTAGATACTTGATGTCTTTCAATGCTACTATCTTTTGAACAGCTTACACTCATAGGGTATGAGAAAGTTTCACAAAAACTTACTTTCTATAAGGCATTCTTTTCCCCTGAATAGATATTCCTTATTCATACTGTTTTACAATGTCTAAGTGCTAAGACTACTGCATGGAATGAGTTTGGTAGCACTATGGCATCTGCAATCATCTGTTTAGCTACAAACCAGAAGTTTAACTTTTCAAAGTACATATTTGAAAGTATGGTAAAGAACTTGGAGAATGTGTCTGGTAAATTCTTGATGTATCCAAGATTTGTACAAGTGTTTTTGGAGAAACATCTAGAAGGAATGTCAAATCATAAAAGGATTTATGTTACACCCTCTCACATTAAGAAGATTTTTGGAAACATAAGAAGGGCAGGGAAAGGCTTTTCTGGAAGAGAAACACCCTTATTTCGAACAATGGTGGTACAACAACAAAAAGAAATAGGTGAAGGTTCAGCAAATCCCACTGATCCCCATCACACACCCACTATTATTTAACCATCAACATCTCAACTTTAAAAGAAACAAAAACCTAGGAGGCCTAAGAGAAAGGACACTAAGATACCTCAGTCTAGTGGTCCTACAGTCAATGTAGCAGATGAGGCTGTCAATGAGAAGATGGATGATAGTTTGGAAAGGGTTGTCACTACTGCTACTAGCTTAGATGCAGAGCAAGATAGGGGTAAGATCAATAAGACCCAATCCAAGGCAACGCCTAATGAACTAAGTTCCCTAGGAACTAGTTCAGGTGGTGGTCCTAGGCGCCAAGAAACCATACAGGATACAATTGCTCAGACTAGGTCTGAGAATGTATCTAAAATTTCTAATGATTCACTGCTCATAGGAGTTAACACACCTTGAAGTGATGAGGATAGTCTAAAACTAAAGGAATTGATGGAATTATGTATCAACTTGCAAAATAAAGTTACTGATTTGGAGAAAACTAAGACCTCTTAAGATTAGGAGATTACAAGTTTAAAAATAAGAGTCAAGAAGTTAAAGAAGAAAGGAGGATCAAGAACTTACAAGCTTAAAAGATTATACAAGGTTGGTTTATCTAGAAGAGTGGAATCCTCTAAAGATGAAGGTTTTGGTGAAGAGGATGCATCCAAACAGGGGAGGATTGATGATATTGATGCTAATGAAGACATTTATCTGGTCAATGTTCACAGAGATGAAGATATGTTTGGGGTAAATGATCTTAAAGGTGATGAGGTAATTGTTGAAACTGAAGTTGATCATGAGGTGGTTGTTGAAACTAAAGTTTCTTCTAAAGATGTAAACTTAAGTGTTGATGAAGTTACTTTAGCTCAAGCACTTGCAGATTTGAAAAGTGCAAAACCCAAGGCTGACAAGTTTATGTTACAAGAACTAGAGCAGGGTCAAATTACAACAATAGCTACTGCTACAATAGTTACAGCTGCTAGCACAAGACCCAAGGCTAAAGGGCTTGTTATTCATGAAGAGGAGCAAGCAACTACACCAACAGTTTCTTCTCAACAACCATTACAGGTTAAGGTTCAGGACAAGGGTAAAGGAATCATGGTAGAAGAACCTTTGAAGATAAAAAAGAAAGATCAAATCAGTTTTGATGAACAAGAAGCTATAAGATTACAAGCTGAATTTGATGAAGATGAGAGACTTTCAAGGGAAAAAGACAAAGCCAATGTTGCTTTAACTGAAGAATGAAATGATATTCAGGCTAAGATTGATGTTGATTATCAATTGGCTCAAAGATTGCAAGCTCAGGAGCAAGAAGAATTGACTGATGAAGAAAAGGCAAGATTGTTTGTACAATTCATAAAGCAAAGAAGAAAACATTTTGCAGCTAAGAGAGCAGAAGAGAAAGGAACAGACCTCCAATAAGAGCTCAACAAAAGAGTATCATGTGTACTTATTTGAAAAACATTAAAGGATGGAAGCATAAATGCTTGAAGAACAAGTCATTTACCAATATTCAAGAATTGTTTGACAATGCTTTCAAAAGGGTGAACACCTTTGTTGACTACAGAACTGAGTTGATGGAAGAGAGTTCCAAGAAAGTAAAAGTAATGGAAGAGAGTTCCAAGAAAGTTGAAGCTCTGGAATAAGAAAGCTCTAAAAAGCAAAAAGTGGAAGAAGACAAAGAGTCTGAAGAGCGTAAACAATGTTTGGAAATTATTCCAGATGATGGAGATGATGTAACTATTGATGCTACACCTTTATCTACTAAATCTCCAACCATTTTTGACTACAAGATCTACAAAGAAGGGAAGAAAAGCTATTTCCAAATTATCAGAGCAGATGGTAATTCTCAGATGTATTAACTTTTGGAAAGATGCTTAAAAACTTTAACAGAGAAGACATGTAAGTTCCTTGGAGCATAGTTAAAGCTAGATTTAAAAAGAGAAGAGCCAGTGAATTACATGGATAATTTCTTACTTCTTAATTTGAAGACCATGTTTTAATATCATGTTAAAGATAGTGTATGGAAGAATCAACAAGGATTAGTTAAAGTGTTGAACTGGAAGATTTATGATTCTTGTGGAGTTTATTGTGTAACAATGCAGTCCATACTTTATTATATGTTGGTTGAGAAGATGTATCCACTTACAAATCACACACTACATCAGATGTTCAATGATGTGAAGCTTCAAGTTGATTATGAGTGTGAAATGGCATTTGAGCTTCTTAGATTGGTCAAGAACCAGCTTAAGGAAGGCTATGTACCTGAATGAAGTGTTTGGAAGCATCCTCCTGGTGATTAATGAAGCTTTCAATGAAGAAACTTGAGATTTTGAAGAAGAATATCAAGTTTAGGGGAGGATTGTTAGGAGTAAAAGTCTTCTTAGAGTTACTGCTGCTCAGGTTTGTGTTACTACTGCTAGTGTAACTTAGTACTGCTAGTGTAACTTAGTTACTACTGCTAGTATATATTAGTACTGCTAGAGTAAAGTTAGTACTACTGGTGAAGATTGAAGAAAATATTCTAAGTAGTTACTACTGCTTGTTAAGAGTTAATGCTGCTGGTACAAAGTTACAACTGCTGAAAGTTACAACTGTTGAAAGGTTACAACTGCTGAAAGATAAAGATTGCTTGAAAATCAAGATTACTTATGAGATAAGGATTGTTATTTATAGAATAGATCTTTGAGAATAATCTAAGTTTTAATAATATATTGTAAATCGACTAGGACTCCTTAGGGTATAAAAGGAGGTCCTAGGCCATACAGTTTTATGTATCTTAGTCATGTAATTTATAACTTCAAGGTTTTGTAATCCTAATACTTGGAGAGTATTCGTATTATTTGTAATAATAATATTAGAGCTTTTATTGTTGAAATTATATTGTTTTGTGTTACTAAAGAATTCTTCTTATATTGAAGATTAGATTCCGCATAATCTTTAGTATTATCAAACAAAGTTTCTTAAACTAAGTTGTGTTAGATTTATCTAGCATAACTAAACCTTAAACAAGCTTAAGGAATTTGATCATTAGAAGTTAACTGGGATCAACAATTAGTTAAACAAACCAACCTCTCAAACCATTGATTTTATCTGCTTTTTATAAAATATAAAAAAATACAAAAATAATCTTCTTTCAATCCCGTAGATCTTGGTTAAGCTATGTTCGAGCCTTTCCAACCTATTCCCCTAGAGAACGATAACAACCCCCGACTCTTGCCTATACTACACTGCAAAAATTAGGTACACTGCCTAGAGAGTTGTAAAACTTCGTGTAAAAGTCTTAACGACACCCGCATCAAGTTTTTGGCGTCGCTGCGTGGGGAATAGTTAGGTTTCGAACTTAGTTTAGCTTAGTTCTACTCGCTTAAATCCTTTCAAGTGAGAATTTTATTTCCGTATTTTAGCTTTCTTGTAGTGTATCTTTTCTTTATGTGTTTGTTCGTAATTTTCATTGACTATTCCATTCTTTATTATAGAGAATGTGAATCCACCACCAACCAATAACCGTCATGTCCTATCAGTTGCGCTACGCGCGAGAGCTGTCTAAGAGCTTCATGAGCTACAGGTAATTTCGGCCTTTGTTGACTCTTGCTTAGAGAGCATTGAACAATTTTTTAACAACTTCGCCAATCAACCTAATGAGAATAATATGAATGACCTTGAGTCCGATGACGAATAGGTAGATACACCCCTTGTTTCTCCCTTTCCTCATTCAGATAATGATTTGGATGACGGTGAAGTTCCTTAATGAATTGAGTGAGTACGAGAATGCCGGAGTACTACGCCGAGAAAGAATAATTAATAGTCTCGACGGGGATGACCTAGCATTCCAATGCATGATTGGCTTTAGGAAGTTTACTGCCTATCTCAGCCCTTTTTTACCAATGAATATTATCTCGCGTAAAGCCTATAACACAATAATAGTAGAAGGACTAGATGGCACGGGAAAGAACCTAGTTGCCATCGTTAGGGATGTTTACGTGTTTGTCGAGAGTTTCACCTATATAATGGATTTTGTAGTGCTAGAGGACATAGGAGAATTTATCATGAGCGACATAGCAAAAGTCTTGATGGGCAAATCCTTTAGAAAAATCACTAAGCTCAAATATGACGTTGCTAAGGGATTGGTTTCATTCACTAAGATCTTCGACACGCACATATTTAGGATGCCTCGTACAATACCTAGGCTCAAGAACTTTAATTAGAGTAAGGTCCCACCACTATTAGAACTTAGCCAACGTGATTTGATGAGCGGACTTAGGCATCCCTATGAAAAGAACAAATTTATGTACAAAAATTACTTAAACCTAGGTCCCGAGTACCAAGTAGATGAAAGTATGAAAGGGTGGCTCATTTATGGACACGTGAGTATTCATGAAACGACGTAAGGACGTGTGACTTTGAGTCTAGCGACAAGACTCATAAATAAAGAAAAGCGCTTCTTGGGAGGCAACCCAATGTTTTTTTCCCCGCATATTAGGAGTGTCGTGTGTTTTAATTCTTCACGTTAATTCTTTTATGTTTGAATTCATCATTTATGTAATCATGCTTTGCTTTGTTTTTAACCTCGTCTTAATTGCAATCAAAGGTATTTTGCAACAAAATAAGTGTAGGGGAAATATCCGGTTTTTAAGAATTAATTCAAACATGACTAATAAATTGTTTAGATTAATTCGCGTGAGTTTCGAGTCATATGATTGTATTAACTAATCTCAGGTTTCATGCAGTGATTCATACAAGAAATAACTTATACAATCGCGTGCAATAATTTTTTTAAAGAAAACGAAAAGAAAATTTTGCTCAGAGGCTAGAGACGGCGTCAGGATTTATCCTTACGGTGTCGTGAGCCCAGCTACAAGAAAATTTGAAAATTTTCAAATATTTTCGAAAAATAGTTTGCTTTCGAATGTTAGTTTGTTCAGTGGGGTTTGGCTTGTGTTTCAGCACTTTGAGTTGTTGGGTTATGGGGTTTCTGCTAGTTATTTAGTAGTTGTCCCTTGTGTCAGTGTTAATAAATTTAGTTTTTAGTGTCTTAATGAGTTAGCTATAGTAATGTTCTTTAGTATTGAGTGTAGTATTAGTACATAGTTGTGTTCCAGTTTTATTAGTATGTGTCTTGTGGTTTTAATTCTTTATTGTTTGTTTTATAATGTATGAATCATTTTGTAATCATGCTTTGTTTGTTTGTAACTAAGTCTTATTTACATTCAAAGTTATTTTGCATAAAATAAGTGTAGGGGATATATCCGGTTTTTAAGAAGCAATTCAAACATTTAAAATAAATTGTTTAGATTAATTCGCGTCAGTTTCGAGTCATATGATTGTAATGATTTATCACAGGTTTGTATGCAGTGTTTTCTACAGATATAACTAATAAAATTGCGTGCAGGAAATTTCTCATTAAAAACAAAGAGGAAATCTTCACAGTGCGTGGCGACGGCGTTGGGATTAACTTTATAAAACAAATTTTATAAAAAGTTACTATTCATGACAGAAACTTATACTTTGTAAACATCAATAATATGATAAAAATTACTACTCATGTTTTACAAGTTTTTGGGGTGAGAAACATATGCATGTTTTACAAATTGGACGCAAGTGTACATTTTATCATGATTACGTTTTGCCTAAGTAGCGATAACCCACTATGCCCATGAATCATGAACTGTCAATTACTGGAATGTGAGCGCGAATGATTATAGATAGATCTATTTGGGATTGACCTCCCCGTTCGGGTGACTAGCTATCACTGGAAACGAACGTATATCATGTCGGATTTTGGATGTTACGGGTTGAACATCGTCACGGGCAATGTAGGCAATATTTATATATTGTATTCATTTATGTCGAGCTTCGGTGTCATGAGCTTAGGAAAACGTAATTACATTTTGTGATGTCTGCATCTGTTGCATTATCACGGGGAAAGTCTTGCGGTCCTGCTTATACATTTACATAAACCTATGAAATTCACCAACTTTATGTTGACGTTTTAAATGCAATGTTTTTCAGGAGATCATTAGGGCACGGGGTGCAAAAGGGATACATTGGTGGTTATGTTTTGGATGTCCTGCATTAAAGATTTAGTCGCATTACATTTTGTATATCTGTTATGGGCTGGAAATCTTTGTAATAATAACAAGTAAACAAGTAAAGCTTCGAGCTTTTGTAAACATTTTGTTAAATCCAATGTATCAGTTTTAAAACGACTTTTAATTGTCGTTCATTATATATCTTGTGCTTGTGATATGAGAAGTAACACGCCCCGGACCCTTATTCCGCTGCGACCCAATTTGGGGGTGTTACAGTTTATACCTTTAGCTTGTTCGAGTTAAGGAGTGAGCAGTCATATGTGTCAATTCCGTTGTTACGGATGTGTACGTATGATCTTTGTCGCCTTTTCTGGAGCATTGGTATCGGTATTAAATTATATGAGTGTACCCATAGTATATTAAATTCTAGAACTTGTTTTTGTGATGCATCCCGAAACCGCATAATGAGTATTAGGATTTGCTAGATAGGAGACACTACGATTAACCCATGTTTTAAACCTATAATTGTTATGATGGTCACCTCGATCATATAACTATCCCACACCCTTGCCATGCACTCATTATTTGTGCAGGATACCCCTAGTACAACCCTTCGAGCCTATCCTTTTTCACGGTTCTTGTAATTTTCTGGTTAAGCCAGACTATTAATGAATAGCATTGTTAACCCTTAAACCAATCGTTACACCCAAATCGCCTTAGCCTACCTTGTATGTACTCGCTTTTAGTACATTATTGTTTTAACTAAAGTTAATTATTGAGTACACGGTTTCTAAGTCCTTATCCTTGTAAATACAGTTTTGGGACGATTGGGATTCATGGTAGTATTTATTTCACGGAAGAATGGGAAAGAAAAGTTAAGTCAATACCCCCATATGTTTGTTAAATGATCTCCATGTTATGTTGATCCACCTCAATTCGGGTCATAGAATAGTTTGTTTGTAAAGTATGTAAAAGTTCAAGTGTAGGGGTACATCTATAAGCCCCAAGTGATGTATTATGTTATTCAAAAAAAAGAGAAAAATAGAAAAGAAAAAGAAAAGAGATTGATGTAGAGTTGTGTAGAGTTTGTATATCTTTGTCCGAGTTCTTGGCTTAGCAACCCAACCAACGTGTATTCGTATAAATAATTAGCTAACCCTTTCACCCTAAATTCACCCAAAAGTCACTCTCCAAATGTATCCCATCCGTTTCCGTTAATGTTATCTTACACCTACACCTCACAACCCTTTGAAAAGACCTCTTTGATAGTAATGAATAATGCTTGCGATTAGCAGTGGAGGTTTGATCATTTATCAAGCCTATGGTAATTTATGTGCTATGACAGGTAATGAGTGTTAATTTTCCGTTTCCCATAGTTGTTATAATTTATTATACACCCGAGTGAAAGAGAGAATCCCAAACACTTATGTGAGGTGCTAGTATATACTTTCCATGCTATTAATTACGAGGTCTAGAAGGTTATGTTGTAAAATGCTTTTAAAGAGTACGTTAAATGCCCCCAAAATTGCTATTTTCTAGGTAGAAAAGCGCATTTGCTTGAGGACAAGCAAATCCCAAGTGTAAAGGTATTTGATGTGGTGTCATTTTATACACTATTTCGGGGTCATTTAACCCCTTAAATCATGCAAATATGCCTAGATTATGTGCTTAATCGTTTGTTTTCAGGTTTTTAGCACTTGGATGGCATTTGAAGGAAATACACGTGACTTGGGCTCATTTGGAGAAGAAACGGACAAGACTACGAACCTACACCAAATCTTTTGAAGAATCATGCTCACAGAGTGTGAAGACGGGATCACAAGCATAAAGCGACGTCGTCGCAATCTATCTGGTGACGGCGTCAGGAAATTAACGATGGCGTCGGGACGTAACCGCCTCAAATCAGATCTAGAAGATTCCATTGGTGATGGCGTCGCGACTATAATTGACCCCATCGCGACTTATCTATATATATTAAACCGAATTTAGGGTTTTAAGTATGTAACTTTGTATAAATTTTGGGAGCCGAACCCTAAGTATTTTGTTGGCTTTTAGACCGACTTTAGGACCTCAAAACCATATTGTAACTGACCTTAATCCATGTTTTAATCAAGTAAGATTATCTATCTTTAATCATTCAATATGTCTATGTGTTGTTTGATTGATCTATGCTCTTGCTTTATCTATAACATGTTAGGCTAAACCCTCCTTTGTATTTGCTTATGATTGCATGAAAGTAGGATTGTAGATCCTTTTACTGTTGCTTTTTGTGATGAATGTGTGCGTCAGGCTTTAGAAAACTAGCCATAAGATATTAAATTGGCATAGACGTCTAGGGAAACGCAAAGTGTAGAAAGGATACCATCGGTAACAGTCTTCATACAACCTATTTAATTTAAGGTCGTATAAGTACTAATCACATTGGGTAATTACTACCATGCATAATTCTATATAGCTAATCACCATCTAAATTGTTTGGAAAAATTGTGTTTAATAAGTTTAATAACGTTTAATAATTAATGTTGTAGTAAAAACTGGCGTAACTTCGCATTTTTAAGCCTGATTTTGACGTTTCTTATGCCCACGCTTTCGTATTAGGACGAGTTATCATAATTTGACATTTTTATATTTTTGATCCTCTGATGAACAATACTTTTTACTCACCAGTTATAAAGTTATTTTTATAGTTTTAGTTATCGTAAAACCCGTAAACGTCGTATTTTATTCGTTATAGCTCTGTTTTTAGTGATTCTTTCGAGCACGTTCTCGTAATTGAAAGTTCTACTTATTTATGAGGTTCGAGTGGCAGTTTGGTCTCGCGGTTGGTTTGATAAAATAAATCAAAAGTATATAATTCATGTGGTGAATTATATAGCCAAGTATGTAGTATATTCCGTATATACTACACATTAAAATGAACGACTATAAAATCCATATGGTGAGTTTCATAATTAAGACAAACAATCAAAAGAAAGATTTGAAGTATATAATACATTATAAGAATTTATAAGAACCGCGAGTAAATTATTAAATAAAATAGTTCAACTCTTTTCCGGAAATCACCGTTTAACAAATCATTAACAAGTTCTGGTATGAATGTAATGTAACTGTACGTTCTAAAGTTACAAATCATGTTAAAAGATGTTTGTAAGGTTTTTACAAAAATTGTAACATTATCATATTGTCAAAAATTATAAAGTGTTATTTTATAATTTAGTATTTTGTTTCCTTGGCGGGTTTCTATAATATTAGAATCATAGTGAATGTTACTAAGCATATATATATATATATCTTTTTGAAATTTTTGCCATGACCTTCTCGTTCATGTGATGTTTCCCATATTTACAAAGTTTAATGTTTTTCACTTTTCAATCAACCAACCCATGTTGCAAAATATACTCGCGTTCCAATATTTATCTAGGCGATATTTAAATAATAAATAAAATATTAAAGTCAAGCACCCTTTTAAATGATGAACGAAACACGCCCTATGTGGGCTTTCAAAACCACAACCAAACACCCTTGTGTTGGCGTTTACCACAAACCAAACACACCCGAATCTGCTAAAAGCAAATCCACCCCTTTGGCTGAAGAACTTATAACCAAACGCGCCCTTGACTATTTTGCTTAAACCGCACGCACCCTTGTGCGGTTTCACTCAACCAAACGAACCCTATGCTGCTGTACCGAAAGGCAAACGCACCCTACTTGCGTGAATCACAAACCAAGTTCACTACCCACGGCTGTCTAACAAAACCGAACGCGTCCTTAATGCGTATGACAAATCAAACGCACCCTAACTGATTTTTCACAGCCAAACGCATTCCTATTATTTTCTATAACCATCGAACGCACTCTTTCGTGCTTCACTGCCAACCAACGCATCCCTTACTGTTGTTAACAGCTCAACCAAACGCACCCTTGCGTTTTCTGATAAACCAAACACACCTCTAGCTGTTAATACATCAACCAAATGCACCCTCTTGGCAGATGTGTTAACCCAAACACCTCTATCGTGCGTTTTAAGCAAACCAAACGCACCCCATGTGATGTTTAACAAAATCAAACGCACCTCATGAGAGCTGTGAGCCAAACCAAACGCCCTCCGCGGCTGTTTTGAACCCGAAACAAACACCCCGGATATGTTATGAACCCAGCAGCCAAACACCCTTCTTGGTTCGATAACAATAACTAGACGCAACCCACTCGGTCTGTTTTCACAGCCAACACGCACCCTACGCGGTGACAAAAACCCAACGCACCTTGTCGGTTGCTATTACCACCAAACCAACGCACCCTTACCTGTTATGGCAGGTGGGTCGTGGTGGTGGCGATGACAGTGAAGGGGTTGATGACGATGATGATGACCTGATGATGATGATGATGGGAGGATGAGGATGATGATGGCGTTGTTGTTGATGAGGGCGTGGTGGTGATGAAGGTGTTGATAGTGGTCACGATGGTGGCTGCTGCCATAATAAATGGTGGAGGTGGAGGTTAACATTTAAAATATGTACTCTTCTGTTATAAACCTGCAAAAACCAATGAGTTTAACAATTCTCTCATCCTATCTTTACTACTTTATCGAGTCAACCTTAATTTCATATTGTATATTTGTAAATAGCACATTTTATGCTTGGTGTAGTTGTCTTTGTCTTTGTTTACAGGTTACATTTGATGAGAAGAAGCTTGGAAGTTCTTAGGAAGTTTCATTGGATGATTCTTAGAGGACGATTTAACCAGTTATCGCATGTTTCTTCTCCATTATTGAGCAAACCAAGGGAATACTAGTTTCTTTTACTTGTTTTCTTTTCCCTTTATTCGTTTTTACGGGTACCTTTATAGAAAATTAGGGACAATGTTCAACTTAAGTGTAGGGAGGAAAATAAGCCTTAGAAACTATTCTTTCA
This sequence comes from Tanacetum coccineum, assembly GCA_026074375.1. Classification (NCBI taxonomy): domain Eukaryota; kingdom Viridiplantae; phylum Streptophyta; class Magnoliopsida; order Asterales; family Asteraceae; genus Tanacetum; species Tanacetum coccineum. Next base: position 12,208 of record BQNB010006163.1, on the reverse strand, counting down.
TTTGCCATTTGCTTTGTCTTTAAAATGATGGGTAATATATCGAAACATAGCATAAAAGGTGATTTTTACCCAAATGTAAAAATTTTTATGACACGTACCGACAAAAACCGAGTATTAATAGCGTCTCATGGATAGGAATTTATATGACTAGCACAATAACCCTCAGAATTCCACCCCAAAAATGTGAGGTTCGCCTTTAGATCTTTAGGAATTCGGGTATCTATTATTGATATCCAAGATAATTTATACCTTTAGCCTTCTCGAGTTATGGAGTGAGTAGTCACATATGTCTATTCCATCATTATGGATGTGTACGTGTGGTCTTCGTCGCCTTTTCTGGAGCATTGAGATCGGTATTAAATTATATGAGTATACCGGTAATATATTAAATTAAAGAACTTGTTTTTGTGATGCATCCTGACACCGCATAGTAAGTATTAGGATTTTCTTGATAAGAGGAATTAGGATTAACCCATGTTTTAAACCTGTAATTATTATGATGGTCACACCGATCATATAACTATCCCACACCCTTGCCATGCACTCATCTTTAGTGCAGGATACCCCTAGTATAACCCTCCGAGCCTATCCTTTTTCATGGTTCATCTAATTTTCTAGATAAGCCGGACTATTAATGAAGAGCATTGTTACCCTTAAACCGATTTTTACACCCAAATCTCCTTAGCCTACCTTGTATGTACTTACTTTTAGTACATTATTGTGTTTAACCCAAGTTAATTATTTGAGTACACAGTTGCCAAGTCCTTATCCTTGTAAATACATTTTTGGGACGATTGGGATTCATGGTAGTATTTATTTTGCTGAAGAATGGGGAAGAAAAGTTGAGTCAATACCCCCATATGTTTGTTAGATGATCTCCATGTTATTTTGATCCACCTCAAATCGGGTCATTAGTTAGATTGTAATATCGAGCATGTAAAATCTCAAGTGTAGGGGTACGTGTTATAAACCCCATGTTATGATGTATTATGTTATTTAAAAAAAGAGAAAAATAGAAAAGAAAAAGAAAGAGATTGATGTAGAGTTGTGTAGAGTTTATATATCTTTGTCCGAGTCTTGTCTTAGCAACCAAACCAAAGTGTATTCGTGTAAATAATTAGCTCACCCTTCCACTCTAAATTCACCCAAAGCCACCCAAATGTATCCCATCCATTTTCGTTTCCATTATATGTTATCTTACATATACACCCCACAACCCTTTAAAAGACCTCTTAGATAGTAATGAATAATGCTTACGCCTAGCGGTGGAGGTTTGATCCTTTACCAAGCCTATGGTAATTTATATGCTATGACAGGTAATGAGTGTTGATTTTTTGTTTCCCCCGTTATGTTATAATTTATTATACACCCGAGTGAAAGAGAGAATCCCAAATACTTATGTGAGGTGCAAGTATATATCTTCCGTGCTTTTAATTACGAGGTCTAGAAGGTTGTATTATAAGATACTTTTAAAGAGTAGGTAAAATGACCCTCATATTGCTATTGTCTAGGTAGAAAAGCCCATTTGCTTGAGGACAAGCAAATCCAAAGTGTAGAGGTATTTGATGACGTGTCATTTTATATACTTTTTTGGGTCGTTTAACCCCCTAAATCATGCATTTATGCCCAAAATAGGTACTTAATCGTTCCTTTTCAGGTATTTAGCATTTGGAAGGCATTTGAAGGAAATACACGTTACTTGGGCTCATTTGGAGAAGAAACAGACAAGACTACGGACCTACACCAACATCTCTTAAGATTATGTTCTCAGCGGCTGGAGACGGCGTCACAGATTACACGTGACGCCGTCACAACTCTTACCAGGACGGCTTCACAAGAATCCATGACGATGTCAAAATGCACGACCCAGCCCATTATCTAGAATATTCTATTCATGATGGCGTCACGATTAAAACGCGACGCCGTCACAGCGATTTTCATATATATACAAATCCGTTTTTAGGGTTTTAAGTGTGTAACTTTAGAGTAAAAGAAAGGGACGAACCCTAGTTCGTTTAGCAGATGTTAGGGATGATTTTAGGGCCCAAAAACCCTATTGTACTTGATGTGTCATTGTGTGGTGTATATTTTATTGATTCAAGTTTTAAATTTATATTTTGTCGACTCAACCAAAAACAACACTTTAACGGGCAGTGTACCCGATTGGTAGTAGTTTCGTGGTAAGTAGGGTGTCGATCACTGAGAGCGAGGTTAAATCTATCATTTTAATTAATATCTTGGTTATCTAATCTATGTTAATTCTATCTAATCTAAACCTATGTTAAACTTATGTCAGTCTAAATCCTAATTCTAATGGAAAAAAGGGGGGTTTTCAGCCTGAGAGACTGACACAGTTTGGTCGGTGACTACAATCAATTCAAGACATTGTTACCCACGCAAGCTGATAGACAAAAGATAAAAGAGGGGTCGAACCTTATATAAGAAAACTGTATTAACCATTATTAATCCGATTAGAACGTTGGTTTGTTTATTAAGTGCAATGATTTCTTCTCTCAAGGTGGCATATCATTTTTAAGACTTAGGCGTTAAATCATTCTAAGACCTAGACACATTAATTCTGTCACAATTAAAGGATCCACATACATCTTTATTTGCTGATTATAATCTATCTTAGGCATTAAAGAAATGGTGATCTTGTTAAACCATAGCTCATAGAGACTTTACCAACTTACCTCTTAATGGCAATCTATACACTAGTAGTCCACTTGTCCAACTATCCAATGGAATCAAAACGTTGTTTGTTGAATTATCTAGGTCACCTACTAGTCAACACGATCAATAAACCATCGGCAATAACCAATTAACTAGTTAAGCCCGAAGTGTATCCTAGACACAGACTTTGAAGGACAATACTTGTGTAACTATTATTCTAGATGTATAAATTACTATATGGAGAGCTATCCCAAACTCTAGATTGGCTTGGTCCACTTCGCTAGATCTAATTGAATGATAGGTCGCATACAAAATGGCGTAAACAAGTATAAATTGATAAACATAAACAAGCACTCAACGATAAATCAAGAAATCGATATTAACAAATACCAACATTCAGATCTTCATAATAATGGCTAATACCCGAAGGTATTAGCCTTCAAACATCATAATAAATACAAGAGTAATAATTTAGCCAATGTAAACTAACCGAGTTAACGAATGATACCAAAAACTGAACGATTACAAAATTATATGGAATTACACGATGTCTCCTATGGAATTGAATACGTTGCTCGACCTCTTTTGCTCTTTTTCTCCTCTAAAAATCGACTTTTGTGGTTTAGGTATCGAGAATATGATTTAGCACCCTTAAAACTCGTTTTTGAGTTTTCTATTTATAAGGTCTGGAAGTCGGTTGGATACGGCGTATTGGGGATTTCTTGGAGTAGGGACCACGTTTGATATCTTCCAGAATATTATATTGATTCCATATCTTGAATACGGCGTATTGAGTCCTATGGATACGACGTATTGATCTTCTTTCCTTTTGTGGTCTTTGGTGAGTGCAGGCACGGATACACCATATCTTCCTTGATAGATACGGTGTATTGGTCTTCAGAACAGTAATCTTCAAAATATCTTCATTTAAGCTCCAGAATGTGCGCCTTTTGCTAAGTTTCACCAATTACTCCATAATTACTGCAATTCTCAAATATAAACGATTAAGTAACAATTCTTTGAAATAACTATACAAAATGGGTTAATAACATGGGATAAATGATGCTATAAAATAGACGTTATTTGATGTCATCAAATATCCCCCCACTTGAATCCTACTTGTCCTCAAGTAGCCTTTAGAAGTTTATAAAAATGTATCCCTTAAGGATATTTTCCGTTAAAGCACTTATTCGATCTATTACAAGTACACAACCAAACACCTCACAAAATAGGAAGATGAAAACACTCAAATCACTCAACTAATCTATGTGGTAACATGTAACTAATTCGGTTAATTGCTCGGTCGTGACGAGTATTCTATCATAAGCTTGGCAAGGATATGCATATCCACCACTAAAGCCAAGGAGTAACAAGTTTATAAAGGTAAATATGGGTTTTTGTATGGAAAGGCGTACGGTTTGATCATTCTACAATCTTTCACCAGAAGTACCACTCCAATAAGGCAGCTGAAGCACACATACACACCCGGAACGCCGGGATAGACATGTGTGTTCGATCACATCCCCATTCGAATTTAACCAACGGTTAGGATGAAGAATGATATAGGGTAGGAACCTTCTAACTTTCACCAAAAGTTGTAAACCAACGAGGCAGCTAAGACATGCATACATGGCCGTAACGACAGAATAGACATGAACGCTCGAACAAGTCCTTATTCGCGTAAAACCATCGGCTAATCATCAGGTGAGAGGGAAGTAAATTGTTGTTAAATAAAAATCAAGAAACAAATAGATTAAGACTTAAGTTACAAGTTGCTAGACACTTATTTCCCAGCCGTTACCATGATAAAGACACAACTATTTACAACGTCTTGATCATAGAGCAAAAACAACAACCTAAGTTGGCGTTCCCATAACGATCAACTTCCCAATCATCCCAAAACTTTACATACTCTACAAGGCAAGTGGCGATATCTTCCACTTTGTACAATACTCTACATCGTTGATTTTTAAACGTATCAACGAATAATCGATCTTTCGTATAATTCCTTCGGTAATGCTTTTTGCGAAACGATTATCTTTAAACTTTATTTCTCTCTTTTTTTTGTATTTTTTTCTCATTTTTTCCAATATTTTTTTTTGCTAACAATACTTCAAATCTCGATGTAGTTTCACCATCTTCATCATCATAATAATTCCAGATAATTCCTTCGGTAATTTCTTCGTTCTTCGGTTTCACTAATAATTGTGGCGGTAGTAAAATCACATGAGCTTTGACTACTAATATACATTCCCATTTGCAATGTGCAAATTTCTAACCGCACCAAAGATAGAAAATGACACAATACTCGGGAAACACAAACTTTACACTTTAAGCAACTAGCAACTGTAAATTAAACTTTAATCTAACAGGGTAGGTTAAGGTGTAAGTGTGTAACGAAACAAATAGTTGGTGTAAATTCTTAAAGTATTCGCTCTACGGGTTGTTCTAGTGGATCATCACTCTAAAGATAAGATTGGAAGAGTTTAACGGGAGGTAAACTAACCGGCGTAGTTAGTTAATAAACAACATGTATAGACGATTTGGTTGTAATCCTAAGATTTACCAATTTAAACAAGTTACTCTAATTAAATCCATAATACTCATTATTGTGGTCTCAAATAGATATATCAAGCCAAGTTCTAAAGTCTATAACATCACCGGCACACTCATATTTTGTGGAATTTGGGTAAACATTTGGAAACGGAAAGGTTAAATCCTCACAATATCTAACAAGGGCTATTGTGTGCGGGTTATGTAACAAGTAATTTCACAAAAGTATGCTTGAAATTTTTTTAAATTTGAGCATAATTTAAGCATTTTAGTGTGAAAAATAGGACAAGTGATCATTCTAATTCCCATCCCCGTAAGATTTTGAATGAGAAACTCCCCTGATTTTTGCGGGTTATATAAAATATTAAATACGGGAATTTAAAAAGAATTAGAATGAGAAACTCCCCTGATTTTTAAGGGTTATATAAAATATAAAATATTAAATACGGGAATTTAAAAAGAATTAGAATGAGAAACTCCCCTGATTTTTGCTCTGTAGATTCTCCAATTTGCGTTTATGAGCAAGATTTTGTGTTGAGCAACCGTCTTGAGGTTTCAAGACTCTAACACTTCAAGATTTCTAGAATCGTAAATTTTTCACTAATATTCGTCGATATTTCCTTCACGAGGTCCTGCGTAAAATATAGGAAAAACAGGTGCATTCCTATCTTGGTACCTATGGTTAACTTAAACTAAACAAAAACAAACTAAATACGGGTCAGTCTGTGGATACGGCGTATCAAATAATTGAATACGGCGTATTCGCAGCACTGACAATTATGTTTTTAAAGTGCATACAAAGTAAAGACTGATAACGTCTAGACAATCAATACGCCATGTGGGGTAAAACAGACATGCCGTATTGAATTCTGGGAAGACAGACTCGATAACAAAATTAAATAACATTCCGGGTTGTCTCCCGGGAAGCACTTTTGTTTACAGAAAACTCTTTAAGTTAGACTTTTTCTTCAGCTTCCTTTTCATTCCGCTCTAGTCACCATCCATCCCTCGTCCATAATCTGAAAGATTTCTTGGTAAGCTTGGCAAACCTCTTTTTTTGTGATAGTAAGATCGTCAAGTCATGATATTAAAATTTAGTCCCTTGATAAAAGTTTCAGTTTTAAAAATTTTATTAGATGTATCATGACTTGTTTCCAAAAGCTTATTTGACCCATGTGCATAGGCACCAACATTGGTATTTATTACATCAAGTAACAGTTTGACAGATAAAACCCCCCGAAGAGTGTTCAATATCGACTTTATCGTTATCATTGTCTGTATCCGTTTTTAATTCATCGGGATAAATTACGTTAAAAGGAACTAGATCATTAAAGTTTAAAATGTTTTTTTCCTCTTCATCACATTCGGAAAATGATATTTCATCTTTCAAATTAAATTCATTGATATATGGAGGGTTTGAAATCGGTTCAGTTAATAAATCTGATTTGGACGTTTGAGCATTATTGTAAACAATGGCTGGAAATTCATTCTCGAAATCTTTTAAGAAGTCTAAATCATCAAAATAATTGACCCGTAGGCTTGCGGTGATTGGAATCAAATGGCATATTGTCTTTATCAACTTCATTTTCAGAATCCGTTTTTAAAATCAGTGACTGGGAAATTATTTTGTAGAAATATGAATTTTTTGTCGTAAAATTATCGTGCAATCTTTCTCGGTTAGATTTCATCAAATGATTATTACTAACTAGTCAATTTCATCGTCATTAAGAGAACTTATCGTAGGCTCACACGAGAGTGCTGCTTCAGATGTTAATGTGTCGTTAAAGACTATAGATGGGAATTTAGTTTCAACAGATCCGAGGTCGTGAACGTCTTCATTATCCTAGACCTTACCATACGTAGCAGTTTCCTAGTTATACACCTTACCACGCCTACGAGCTTTTTCTTCCTCAAGCCTGATATACTCCTCCATAGTAATGTTGGGGTCGTTCATTTTAACCTGTAATAAATTCGCTAGGAAAGAAAACTGTCAAATAGCTTAATACGCCGTATTCAGTGAACTAAATGCGCCGTATTGATGATAGAGTCGAATACACTGTATTGGTTTGAAAAAAATTATACGCCGTATACAATAAATTGAATACGCCGTATTGGTTTGAAAAAAAATTCTACAACGTACTTTGAATAATGCGAAACACACAAACACACAATATGCAAAAAATATATAATGCAGAAAATTAAACACACAAAACAAGCACATAAATATGCAAATTAATCTAAGCTACACTAATCCTAATGGTTAGATCTAATCTAATGTTAAAAACCAATATATCAAATAAAATTAAGATTAATTTTCACTCCTCTACAGCGACGCCAAAAACTTGATGTGTCGTTGTGTGGTGTATATTTTATTGATTCAAGTTTTAAATTTATATTTTACCGACTCAACCAAAAACAACACTAACGGGCAGTGTACCTGATCGGTAGTAGTTTCGTAATAAGTAGGGTGTCGATCACTGAGAGCGAGGTTAAATCTATCAATTTAATTAATATCTTGGTTATCTAATCTATGTTAATTCTATTCTAATCTAAACCTATGTTAAACCTATGTCAGTTTAAATCCTAATTCTAATGGGAAAAGGGGGTTTTCAGCCTGAGAAACTAGCACGATTTGGTCGGTGACTACAATCAATTCAAGACACTGTTACCCACGCAAGCTGATAGACAAAATGTAACACCCCCAAATTGGGACGCAGCGGAATATGGGTTGGGGGTGGTGCTTCATAAATCAATAACACAAGATATATATAAGAATGACCATTAAAAGCCGTTTAAAACTGATACATTAGATTTAACAAATTCTTTGTTACAAAAGCCCGAAGCTTCACTTGTTCAAAATACAAAGATTTCTAGCCCATAACAGATATACAAAATGTAATACGACAAAATCTTTAATGCATGACATCCAAATCAAAACCCTACAATGTAATCCCTTGCACCTCGGGCTTTACTTGATCCCTTGAAAAACGTTGCTTAAAACCGTTAACATATTGTGGAGTGAATTCATTATGTAGCTTTTATTAAATGTATAATGTAGGACGCAAGATTTCCTATGATAATGCAACGAGATGACAAACATCATTAAATGTAATTATGTTTCCTAAGCTCATGACCACTGAGCTCGACATGTATGAAATGGCAATATAAATTACCAACATTGCTCGTGATTGATGTCTTACCGCAAACATCTATGTCGACATGGTATACTTCATTGTCGGCAAACCGGCAACAGTAAGCATGACTCAACTGACACGGGGATGTCAATCACGAATAGATCTTACTTTATAACATTCGCGCTCATAACGTTAAATTGACAGTCATGTTAATGGGACTCGAGGGGTTTTATGCTACTTAGGCAAAACAAGTAACCGTAATGTGCAATGTCCACTTGCGTCCAATTGTTAAAACATGCATATGTTTCTCACCCTAAAGACTTGTAAATCATTTAAAATGTAAAAATGTGGGCTATGAACTATTGAGTAATTAATAATCGATTATATCACCTGAAAATGCGTCAGATAAACGCCGAATGCAACCTAATTAATTATAGGCCGTATAAAGTACTAAGGATTTTGAATAACTACTACCATTTATAATTTCTCTATAGTACATCACCATTTATATTGCGTTTGTGAAAATTCGTATTTATAAAGTTAAAACGGTTTATAACACAATTTTTCATTAGTAAAAACACGACGTAACTTTATCGTTTTAAGCCCGTTTCTTATGTCCATGCTTTCGTATTAAGCCGGTTATCAAAATATTACATTTTCATATTTTTAGTCCTCTGGTGAACAGTGGTTTTTACTGTTCATGACTGTTTATAAATTTATTTTTATAATGAGTTTAGTAAAACGTAAATTTGTATCTTATTCGTTTTAGCTCTGTTTTTAGTGATTCTTTCGAGCACGTCTTTGTTATTAAAAGTTCTATAATATTAATGATGTTTTCAAAATATTCATGTCTGAGATGAACAGTAACTTTTATAAAAATAGTTTTATAAAAGTATTTATTGTCGTAAACTCGCGTAATTCATAACTCCTTCATTATTGATCCAAAAATTACGATTCTTATTGTTTTAGAATCCTAAAATTATGTAATATCTGGGAAAAATAATAAACCTTATATATCAGAAGTATTTTATAACTTGTTTTTATAAAATTTCTTTTATAACGCGTTTAATTAACGTATAACTTAAAATTAGCGTATCTCCTTCGTTATAAATCAGTTTTTTGAGTTCTCTACATGCCCATGATCCTTGTGACATGTAGTATTTTATAAAATCATAAAATATATATGTTAAATTCGAATTTCAAATAGCCCACTTTGTCCATTTTGTTAAAATGTGTTTAAAACTAGTTTTTATAACTTTTTAGCTTAACCACCTTGTTACAAGTCCATTACCATACTTATTATCACATGAATTACTTCTTTAGGGTCCCTAGTCCATTATTTGTCCATATATTGTCCAAGAATCACAAGATCCAAATGTGTACATACTTATTTATTTATGAACTTTCATAAATATACCTTTAATTAACTTGTCTATATATACTTTTTATACATAATCCACACTTGTACAATACTTATATTCCCATTATAACATGATATCAACATTCATATGACATATATAAAAGTTTACCAACTCATAAACAAGTGTAAAAATCCATTTTTACAAGTAAACATGTTCTTAGATGGTGATTAACTACACAAACATTATATATGCATAAAATCACGAAAATAAAGAGATTAATAGTTTTAGGTAATCTTAATATGAAGTGTAGTGATGAACAAAGTGATCTAAACCCTTGTTTAGAAACCAAACCCCTAGCTTACAACCCTTGAAAACCCTAATTCCAAGCTAAACCATAATCTTGAACCTTTCTTGATTAACACTTGTAAGTGCTTAACCAATCCTTCTAAACACCTTAGGTCATCTTAGAAATAATGTAGGAATGTGTGTAAATGTTTTAAAGGAGTTTTGTATGGATTTTGTATGTTATTGAGGGTTGGCCGTGGGTAAGGAGAGCAAAGAGGGAGATATATGTGAAATTTTACTTATAAAAGTGAAGTGTATGAGTTCGCTTTTCCTAGTGCATGTCTTATATAATACTTTAACTAGTCCAAGACTTCTATAGGAAATGGTCAAGATTCAAAGGGACCATGGGAGGGATTTAAGGAAGTCTTTGGTCAAAAAGACACAAGGCTTAATGAGTTGGTGTAAGTACATAGCAAGTTGGAAAGTTTATGATATTTCTCTTGGTCTATCACACCAAATCCGGCCATAGCTTCATATATATGATGATATTTAGTAAATTTTGGGTATTGGGTACAATTGTGGGTATTTGTTGAAGCGTAGAAAAGTTTTGGTGGTTTCGGGTATGCCTAAATGTATTTTATCGCGAAACGTAAGCACTTTACGTAACCAATAAAAATAAACTGAACAAAGTTAATAATTATCCTCAAAATAATTACTTAACACTTGCTTGATATAAACATTTAATTGTTTGATGCCCGTTTACATTAAACGATAATTTTTAGCTTACGTGATTTAACTTAACGATTTTAATTTAAAAGCAAACGCGTACAATACTAAAAATAAATAGTGAATTTATTAACGACGTACAATGTCCCTAAAACACGGGGTGTTATAGTCTTCCCCTGTTAAGTGAGCCTTGTCCTCAAGGCTTAAGACGCGGCACTTGATGACGGTGCGGTTTTTGTGAAGAAGTGTGGATATTTCTTCCGGAATTGGTCTTCACGTTCCCATGTGAACTCAGGACCTCTCCTGGAGTTCCATCAAACCTTGATTATTAGAATGCGGCTTCGCTTCAACCCTTTAACTTGACGGTCCATCCAACGGAATAGCTAATGGTTCGTCGGCATAACATGTGACACCCGTGATTTGAGCAGGTTGGTCATATCATAGGAAATGGCTAAGTATTTGTGTGTGTACTTATTTTGTGCTTTATATGGCTATATTTTTGTGTTAGTGATCAACTTGAGATGCGTGTTCATCTCATTTGTGATCAAGTATGAAGTTTATGTTGAGAATTTTCATTTTTATTCACGTATAATGATAATGGAAATGAGTGGTATTTGTGAGAGTGTTGTGCGGTTAATATGTGGATGTCTAAGCGTTAAATTGATATAGGAAGTATGACCTATGAGAAGGAAATGAGTTTTGTTAAATACAAGGGTTTTTAGTGGACTTTCTAAAAATAGAAAGTGAGTTGGTGAAATGAAAAGTTATTTTTAGAAAGTTAGTAAATTGCGTTTATGTAAAAAGGTTTACCAAATTGGCATAGGTTTTTGTAGAAACTTAAGGTAATATAATAATAAAAAAAATATATATACATATAGAGATCGGCCCAAGAGAAAAAAAAGAAAGGAAAAGCCCAATTTGAGTCCAAGTCAAATACTGCTTTGGTAAAACCTGTATAATATTTATTAAAATCACAAAAATCCCCTAAAAATACTTCCCCTTCCCCTCCACCCCTTATTGTTTAATCATCTCTAAATCATGTAATAATTACTATGATGGAATCAAGGTTTTTATAAATCTATAAATTAATGATGTCTAATCAAGTCGTGATGATTAGGGCTTAATTAGGATCATATAGGTGTAATCGGTTAGGTTTAATTCGCGTTAGAACATGAATTAGGGTTTGGCAGATTTTAGGGTTGTGTTCAATCGACGATATCTAGATGATAAAAACATGAATTGATATGAGTCTTAAGTCTAAATTGTATTTCAGAGACTTTATTTTCCAAAAAATCCAGCCTCGAAAGTTTTTAAGGTCGGAAAGTCATTCAAATATTGGTTACACAAAAAGTTGTCAGATTAGTAAATACAGGTCAGATTTAGTTCATGTTTATGAGGGTAAAACCTATACTTAAAAATGGAATTAAGCTTAGACCTTCTACAGTAGTTAATTTCCATATGTCTATGGATAATCCT